>JAMZAV010002794.1:0-80395 GCA_024449915.1 Sweltsa coloradensis | reverse complement strand
TTAATAATTTTTTATATAATAATAATAATAATAATAATAATAATAAGAGAAATCAAATATTTTACGAGTCATTTCGCTGTGTTCGCTTTTATTAAAAATACCTGACGTTTCGATACGACTGTGCGTATCATCATCTGAGGCAGTGTGAGTAGTGTTGCCTCAGATGATGATACGCACAGTCGTATCAAAACTTCAGGTATTTTTAATAAAAGCGAACACAGCGAAATGACTCGTAAAATATTTGATTTCTCTAATATTTCGGGCTTTGAAAGCATGAAGCAAGAAATAATAATAATAATAAAAGAGTCTTTATTTTCGACTTGGCGAAGCTTAAGGCCATAAGGCCTTTTGTTCTGCTTGACCAAGAATACAGATAAAAACAGTACGCATAACCAGATGTAAATATAAGTCAATTCATAAACTTCATATCAAATACAAGTAAATAAATTAAATTTAAAATTTAAATTTAAATTTAAATTAAAGTAGATGGTTTGAGTGGAGAGTTAGCCAAGGTAAGTAGTAAATTACCAAGAAAACGCTAAAGTCCCGTCGCGTTGTTGAGCGAGCACTGGTACGTGCAACACGACCCGAGTACGACATTCCCATAATGTTACATACCAATAAGTCTTTAAGGTCTTGACCGATTTAGCTGAAAATTTGTAAAATACGAGAGAATGGATAAAATCCACCGTTATCTAGAGGACTTTGACATCATTTCTTTGGGAAAACTATTTTAACTCTTTGATAATAAATAAAACACTGCTTCCTCGATAGTATTTTGATTACTTCTAGGTGGCAGTGCATAGTGAGACTTTTCGTTGCCATGGTAACGTTACTTTTGTTATTTCTATCTACACTACTTAAGGTCTTGACCGATTTAGCTGAAAATTTGTAAAATAGGAGAGAATGTTGTACTTATTGACCCTAAAAATTTCATAACGATCGGAACATTTTTTGTTTTGTTTTATAACCAACGATCGGATTTTGTTCAAAAACTATACAGCAACCCGCCTAGGTGGTATGTACATGTGTGCAAAATTTCAGGTCGATCAGAGAAACGGTGCGACCTGTAAAACAAACAAAACGGGCGTTCGAGGATCATATTTTGACGTACCGGAAAAGCGTCCCGGAAAAAGTTTTGTCCCGGAGTTTTACGAAATGCGCTATAATTGTACAACCGGGTTCATTTTCGGCTCTACGGAACCGGGCGGTCGAGGCGCATATTTTGACGTACCGCAATAGCGTCCCGGAAAAACTTTTGCCCTGGATTTGGACTTAGGGCGCAGTAATGGACTGAGCTGGTACATCTCGGGCTCTGCAATCCGCGCGGACAAGGCGAACATTTTGACGTACCGTAAATACATCCCGGAAAAACCTATGTCCCGGATTTTTAAGAAAGGCGTAATAATTGTACGACCAGGTCCATTTTGGACTCTACGGAACATTTTGACGTGCCGGAAAAGCGTTCCGGAAAAAGTTTTGTCCCGATTTTTACGAAATGCGCTATAATTGTACAACCGGGTTCATTTTCGACTCTACGGAACCGGGCGGTCGAGGCGCATATTTTGACGAACCGCAATAGCGTCCCGGAAAAACTTTTGCCCTGGATTTGGACTTAACGCGCAGTTATGGACTGAGCTGGTGGCGGCAATTTTGACGTACCGTAAATACATCCCGGAAAAACCTAAGTCCCGGATTTTTAAGAAAGGTGTAATAATTGTACGACCAGGTCCATTTTGGACTCTACGGAACCGGGCATATGAGGCTAACATTTATACGTACCCGAGAGTTGCTCAAATGTGTGGCCTTTAGTAGCACGGTCATTGTTCGTATGGTCGGGTCCATCTTGGGCTCTATGGAATCGGGCCAACAAGGCAAACCTTTTTTGTTCCGGAAAAGCGTCCGGTAACTTTGGCGTCCCGGAAATTTACAAAAGGCGTATAAACTACCCAATTTTGGGAAAAAAATTCAGGGTATTTTTGAGCAGAGGGCAGGGTTCGACGGCGTACCAAAAGTGTACCGGAAAACAAATTTTTGACGAGTCTTCGGAAAAACAACAAACGTGACTCGCAAACTACCGTATCGCGGCCGTACGCGGGCCGATTCTCGATTTTGTGGCGGCAACGAGGTTTTCAAACTACAAGGTTTTGTAAATACGAGGTTTTCCACTCCCTCCGCGCAGCGGCTTTCAAGCCGCGCGTGAGCGCGACTTGTCTTACTATTAATACTATGTCAACTCCGGACTGGGAGCGGAAATCGATTTTTTCCACAAAAGGTTTTTTCGCCGCCAAGGAGCGTGATAAACGCGTACTCTTTGAACACTCCTTCACGAGAAAAGATCGACATTTTCGAAAAAAAAATACCCATGACCCGACAAAAATTTGCTTCCGGATCAAAAAGCCAAAAATCGCGAAAAACGTCGTTTTTGCCAGTTTTTGTACTCACGGTTGCCGCGCCCAAAGTATGATACGCACCCGAACGTAGACGGTACCTACGGGTTCGAAATAATTACGGGTACAAACACCGCGAAGGATTCCGGGCCGACTATCATACTTTGGCCGGGACGGCGATAAACAATTTGGATTTTGAAGTGAGAAAATTTTATAAAAAAACGGATATATTACTTGGATCATTCCTGAATCGTCGTTTGTTGTTTTAACACATAAACATTAACAAAAACTGGTGGCCTGGGGAAAAAAATTTCGGAAAAAGGTTTCATTCTCTTTTTATGGGACATTGTTTGGATTTTCCGGTTCCAAATTTTTGGAAATTTTTGGGTTTACGGTAGAGCCCCAAAGTTTGCCAATTACGAAAGCCAATGAATTAGGTAACAAGTTTTAAAAAAAATTGTCACCACTTTTTTTTCAGAATGCACGAAAAAAAATCCTTAAGTTGGACAATTTTGAAAATTTTACAGTGCAATTAAAAAAAATAAAACAATCGGCTTCCCTTGGTTTAAATTCCACTAACCAAGGTACATTAATATAGAGGAATGATGAAGGTATTTTAATAAAATTAGTTTGAGAACCTTGGTTCGAACCCCGGATCAGTAGATGCCTTCGAATACGATTCGGGACACTTTTTTCCGTTTGAGTTTTCATTTAAAATCGTAAAAAGCATGGTACACATTTTTTCTAAAATTCACGGATGGTTTAAGGACCTAGATCGGACCTTTACGATATTCGTGATACTAAACATGACCTATTTTGTAGCATTTGTATACTCGTTATGGACCGACCAAAATTGTCATGCGTGTCCGTTTTGGCTTCAAAAAATCATATTTTTGTTTTCTCACGGTTGCCGCGCCCAAAGTGGGCTTTGCATCTGAACGCTGACGGTACCGGCGCGTTCGATATCCTTCCGGGTACAAGCAACGTTAAGGGTTTTAGGACCTTTCCAATACTTTGGCCGGGGCCACGATAAACATTTTGAAATGCGCGTAATTTTGAAAAAAGTTAAACTTGCTGTTTTAAGAGGGTACGCTGAGCTTGGCCCAACTCAAATGCGCGCGAACAGGTGTTGATGATTTCTGCTGAACGGTTGGTAATATCATTACCAAATTTTGAATGGATGTTAATAAAGTACTTTTATATTGATATCCGCAATTGGTTGCACAAAATAAGCCTTAAAAATCCAGTGCGAGACATATGTCCAAAACGTGAAAAAATGGGAAATCCAAAACATGGATTACAATTCTGGAAATTCCCACCAAACCGTTTATCTTACGATAAAACCAAATTGACCTGCCCGTTCACATGGATTTATACGTTGTTATCCATTATGCAAATTTGAGTTAAAAAAATCTGTTCACTTGGAATAAATTCCCGAAGTTGACCAAAATTGAGTAAATTTTGGTGATTTCACTAAATTTAATTCAAAATCAATGAATTAATTTAGGAATATGCATAATGGAAAACATAGATTTATTCTTTATAAAAGTTAGTGTGAAATTTGATAATGGTGTTATAAACCGTTTACCCGAAAAAGACAGAAAGCTGCTGCACCTAAACTCGCCTCCGTTCTAGCCTCAGCATACCCTCTTAAGGCTATTGTACCACCTCTGGCCGATAATTTGAAAGTCGAAGAAACATGTCTGAAAAGTTTGCTGAATGAAAGGCCTTTAAAATAACAGAAAAAAAATTGTGAATTTTTTCGGGCGGGACATAACCTCACTTTTGGAAATTAGATTTAGATTTTTGGACAAAAGTGTAATTTATTTTATTGTTTATCCTTGTTGTTATTACAACAAGAAAAGGCGTCGACACTAGTAAATATTTTACTATAACACTTGATATCTTTGTAGAAATCTTGTGCCGCGAAGAGCCTTGTAAAGCACGTGAAACCAAAGATTAACATGGCACTTGTAGTTGGTTCTCCCATAAGTACTCCTTACACATGGAAGGGAAATGACTTACTGGGCAGTCTTTGAGGGCGGGCGGCAGGTCGTTCCATGGGTTAACAACCCGGAAAGAAAAAGCACGTCGGCCGAGCACTCCTTTGGCCGGAGGGGGTTGGAGGCGGGGATGCCTACTATCGTCGCCTCTCAACACGCGGCCCTGGATGATGCGCGCGCACACGTCAAAATCAGTGGCACCGCTGAGGCATCTTTTAAAAAACACCAGATCGGTGTATTGCAGGTGTATGGTCATTGGCATAACCTGCTTCTGGTCACAGGGTGGGGGGAGGTTACGGCCATGTATGAAATGCAATGCCCTTCTCTGCACCCTCTCAAGTTTGGTAGTGTTCTCAATGGTGGTTGGGTGCCAGGCGGGGAGGCCGAAAGTCATGGTGGGTTTAACTAGCGACAGGTAGGCCATCCTCTTGACGCGCGGCGTGCACCCGTGCAGGTTGCGGGCCGCGAAACCCAGCACCTGCGCCGCCTTTGCCCGCACGATATCGGTGTGAACGTTCCATCGGAGGTCGCTTGTGATGTGAATGCCGAGGAGGCGCTGCTTGTCGACGTACTCGAGTGGGACACCATCTATGGTGTACAGGAAATATACAAGACTAGTTCAAAATTAAATTTTGAGAATCGGTTTTCTGGACATACCCAGCAAACACATAAGTTACGGTAGAGTGATGGCTGCGTGCTGGCACTTCTGGCCACTGTGGCCACTGGCTGGCCAGCAGTGAGAAGGTGTCAGGCTGTCACTGGCATACCGTCTGAAGGCTGGCCAGAACAAAAAAAAACAGCCTGGTGTTGGTTGGCCGCTGTCGTGTATATGTCGTTTTGCCGCCACAGGCGTGAAGATGGCTGGCCATCACTTTGCCGGCTGCCGGTTGGCCAGCAGCGGATAAGTCATGGACCGTCACTTGTAACCCTACGCACGGCTGGCCACAACATACTAGTAACCTGCCCAGTGATGGTTGGCCGCTGCCGTGTCGCTGTTGTTTTACCGCCACAGGCGTGAAGATGGCTGGCCATCACTTTGCCGGCTGCCGGTTGGCCAGCAGCGGATAAGTCATGGACCATCACTTGTAACCCTACGCACGGCTGGCCACAACATACTAGACCGTTAGGTACTATATAGGAGACCCCCCCCCCCGGGGGACAAATTTTCACTATAGCAGTTTTGTTCAGAAAAAAATCACAATTAATAATCCACTTGTCTGCCACTTGACAGCCGGGGCGTTTGGCCTCCAGGGGTGTCTAAAGTCGATTTATATAAAAAAATAATATTGCCGTAGTTCTCTTAGTTTTTGTTGAATTTTCAAATATCTTTCAAAATACAATCACAAATATTGTTTTTGTATTTTTAAGCTAAAGAAACCCGGAATAATTTACCAAGGGCTGTCCAAAATGTAATATAATCATTTTTACTACAAAATATAACTTAACATGGAAGATTTGACACATCCTGACACGAAAAACTTCGAAATGGACGTAAAATGAATAAATCAATTGTACTTTACATATATTCAACATAATTTTTGTAATGGGTGGCCAAAATACTGTATTTTGGATTAGTACAAAAATGGAAAACTATTATTAATTGCAAACAAATGTGTTCATTAGGTACCAAAATCAGTAAGACTACTATAAGAATTTTTGTTCTGTGTATAATTAATAAATTTGACGCAAACAGGGTTGCCCAAAAATAGTGAATTCATTTTTGGGCCCTTTACAATAGTTGAATTGTTCAATAGTTAAACAAAAGAAGTACGTTGTTCACATCGAATTGATATTCAAATAGAAACAAATAAGTATGTGGGTGGTTTGCTTACAGGGTTGTCCAATCGTGTTTATGTTCTCGTAAATAGTTGTTTGGATAAGAATTATAATCATCAATAATTTTTTTCTTCCAATTAAGTACTAAACCAAGAAACAAGAACGTAACTAAACAAATAAATGCTTCCATAACATACCCATGTAATGTTCTAATTTTTTCAGTAGAATCTCTGTTGCTTACGTCATCAGTCGTTTCGATTTCAAGCAAAAATTATGGTGTAAAATGAATTATAAAAGGGGGCTGGTTGAAATTGAATGGGGTGTTGAACTTACAGGGCTAAGGATATTATGTTATGAAGTGAATTGTTAAGGGATTGTGGTTGAAATTGAGTGGAGTTACTAAACTGACATGGCAATTGCATTGGTAATTGTTACACGGCAATCTATTTCTTCGTCCCGCTCTCTCACCAGCTCTTCATATTCATCAAAGTACACATCTACTGATTGATCATCATCAACTCCTCGTCATCTTCCTACTCGTCGTCAACGTCGTTGTTCTCAGTCATGAGATCTACAAAATACTTGTGGTATAATGTCACCTTTAGCCAGCCAAGACCAAGACCAAGACCAAGACCATCTTACATAGCTTTCCAACCTTTTTGCATGAGGCCCAAGAATGTCAGGTTTAGCTTCTAAAGCCTGTTCCATGAAAGTGTTTGATAATTAGCTCGCTTTACATGTTGTCGTAATGAGGATCGGGCAAGGAGCAACAAGCCGAGGGTCTGAACCGTTATATTTTTGTTAACGCACAATCTATGGATGAAGTTAACTTTTTTTTGAATACGTTGCAAGTTGTAAAGGAGTTTATTTATATTGAATGAGCTGTCTATTGCTGAACCATACATCAAGCCCACAAATTTCTCTAATTTATGTTTATATAGTTCCTCTTCAATGTCAATTGAGGCTCCCAAAGACGCAAACACATCCAGATAATGTTTGTGTTTGTCAAGAATCTTTAATGGAGTCAGTTTTCCTCGGCGGACAACTGCACTTGTAGTATCGCACCCAGTGAATGCATGAAACGCAGGAAGAGCATTAGACATTTCCACACCAATTGAGTTTTCCCAAACCCTACTTACGTCAATAAGTCCTTCGTTTGTTCCCAGAGCCTGTATTGAATAAAACAAAAATAAAATTTTTGACTTTTGTGCACATACGTTATCAAAAGTAAAAATACATCAGTATCTGGGCTTTATTGTAGGCGATTGTTCGAAGTGGGGTCTTCACATCACAAACAGTTGTAGATTCAAAAAAGTTGCGGCATGCAAACATCTCACTTTTCCATAGTGATAAGATTATTTTGATTTTTTGTATCTTGTTGTCCAAATTTGAATGAAATGATTTCCAATCTCGTGGAATTTTTGTCATTGGCCCAGTTATAAGATACTTTTTTTGCTTGGCCTCGTCTCATTCGTTCTGCCATTTTTATAGAATCCTTGTGATAAGAATCAGTTACAAAATGGACTGTAGGACTTTTCAACTACAAATCAAACATTATTTTTGCTAAGCTTTGAATGTTGTCAGGAACACGGACGAGGCTTTGCAAAACAGTATTTCCATCCACAATTGACACGGTGTTTTGAGAATCGATAGATGGCGTTGCAGGGGATAGTTTCTCAAAATCATGTAGCAATATGGACTTATCTAATTTTTACTGGAACCGTCGGCTGTTACCTATGACCATGGCACAGGTCCTAGAGGGTACGAATGAGCTTCTTCTATGTTTATATTGTTTCTCTGACAAAACAACAAGCTGACCGAATATATTTCTTTTGTCATTGGCCCAGTTATAAGATACTTTTTTTGCTTGGCCTCGTCTCATTCGTTCTGCCATTTTTATAGAATCCTTGTGATAAGAATCAGTTACAAAATGGACTGTAGGACTTTTCAACTACAAATCAAACATTATTTTTGCTAAGCTTTGAATGTTGTCAGGAACACGGACGAGGCTTTGCAAAACAGTATTTCCATCCACAATTGACACGGTGTTTTGAGAATCGATAGATGGCGTTGCAGGGGATAGTTTCTCAAAATCATGTAGCAATATGGACTTATCTAATTTTTACTGGAACCGTCGGCTGTTACCTATGACCATGGCACAGGTCCTAGAGGGTACGAATGAGCTTCTTCTATGTTTATATTGTTTCTCTGACAAAACAACAAGCTGACCGAATATATTTCTTTCTGCTCGTAAACTATACACCTTCTTCTTCACGCCCGTCAATTTGACAACTTTTCTCATCATCACGAAAGTTTTCAGCTTCATCCTCTTAATTGGATCATGAAACATTTCGTCATTTTTGACTAGCCGGCTATTCACGAATTCTTCAAATGCCATTTTCCCCTTTCTCATTTGAAATTAGAAGGTCGCGTTCAATATCAGTTGGAGCTGGTGCACCCGATGACAAGCAATACAATATATCAGATTCCACCTCTGGTCGAAAGGGGTTCAGGAAGTTTTCGAAAGCAGCAGTTATTTTTTAGACATTTGAAGAATTCTTCCACATTTCGGTGATGATGATGATGATGATGATGATGATGATGATGATGTTTTGTATATATTACACATAGTGTACTAATAGTATGTTTAGGCATTAATTCACGTCAGGTACATCTGAAGTTCAGGTTGTCGAGTAAGACGACGTTCAAGTTGCTGGAAGCGTTCGAGTGCCCGTGGATAGGAATCGCCTAGTGTAGATGCATCTTCTTTAAACGGCAAGGGAACCACATACCGTCCAGTGTTATCACGATAATGACATTTAGTAAACAACTCTTCACAATAAATGTCAGCAGGGTCAACGGCTATCTTGGCTTGTGGAGGTTCTTCAACTTCCCACAACCTTCTCATGTTGAACTCAAGTGAAGAATCAACTGAGGCTAGCAACGTGGTGACAGTGGAAGGCGATCTCGATGGAGAGTCTATCCTACCCATGATGACCCAGCCGTAAATACTAAGAAGGGCTGAAGGATACCCACTAACCTTGGGACCAATGAAAACCTCCGGATATAAGTCGGCACCAAGAAGAAAATCAATAGGTCCGGGAAGATTGAATTGTGGATCAGGCAAAAATAAACGTTTAAATTGGGCGCAGGAAGAAAGAGGAACGTGAATAACAGGCATGTTCGAGGTAATGGTAGACAAAACGATAGCATCTGTCATCAACCTAGGATGATCCGAATCTCTAGGCTTGATTGTACAACTGACAACTCCCGTGGTTTGGACACATGTCTGACTTAGACCAGCAATGTTACTAGGTGAGCAAGAAACAGGCAGTCCAAGACGTTTAACAACTGAGCTCCTGAATCAATTAGAACTCTTACCGTTTGGTATGAACCAAAATTGTCCTAGCAGTGAACAACAGCTGTACCTAACAATACAGGGGTGGAGGTTACCGGAGTGGTGAGGGCATGGCACGATGTACTCGTCGAGGTTGATGACCTCCCTGTGTCAGAATGAAGGTGATACAACATTTGGGTCATGTTGTGTTTGGCTACTATAATGCAGTAGTGTGTTATGACGATAGTTGCATTGTAAACACGACGTGTTTGAAGGACATTGCGTTATCATGTGCGTGTTTTTTAAGCAATTGAAACATAAACGTAAAGATCGCACTCGATCTTGGAGTCGGCTAGGATCAAGAGCTAAAAACTCAGGACATTTATAGATAGAATGTTGTTGCTTGCAGCACGGGCAAGACTTGGTAGTGGGTTGAACAGCCGCCACGAATGAACGACCGTGAACAACTTTATTATCAAATGAATGTGATGGCCGGCTAGATTGCGTAGGCTTCACAGAGGGAGACTTATAGGAAGTCTTGTCAATGTTAGATAGTTCAAGGACTTTAACATGACCTTGAATAAACTTCATCAAACTGTCATAACTTGGTATGTCCGTCAATTGCAATTGCATTTCAAACAGCTTCCGAGTTGGTCGGTCCAAGTTGTGTAATGCTATGTATAATAATACAAAATCACCTAAGTCAGGAATGTTTAGGTGACCAAGGGCTACGACGCACTCTTGAAAAGTTTCTATAAATAAGTTTAGTCCTGATAAAGACTCAGACGTGAGTGATTAAACTCAAACATTTTTTCTAGATATTTAGTGGCAAGGACTCGTTTGTTGTGGTATTTCTCTATTAGAGCTTGCCAAACAATTACGTTATTAGCATCTGTAATAGGCAGACTCAATACAATGCTTGTAGCCGGTCCGCTTACTTACGTGATAAGATATTGGAATCGCTCTATGTTCGTAAGTGACTCATTGTCATGGATTAAGCAGCGATAAGTATTGTAAAATGACACCCAATGTTGATAGCTGCCATCAAACGTAGGAATATTTATTTTGGGTAAACGAGGGGTGTGCCTGGCATCCCTAGCTGATGTTGCAGTTTCCGTAGTCTTAAGTGACTCTGCAAATGCCTTTACCTTATTCTAAATATCGTCGAATGATTCTAAGACTTTCGAGTCGACAACAGCCTCAGAATCAAGAAGTAATTGAGTTTCAACGATTTCTGCGTGGATTTTGGTGAATTCTTCAGAAATGTTATCGATGTGTTCAAATCTCACTTTGAAGGTTGTTACTTTGGCTGAGTTTCCTGGTATTTCCTTAGTTCGGTCAAAGAGCGTTTGAAGCTTACGGAATTCTCGTTGTTTACGTACATCGAGACTGGCTAATTTATTTTCAAGTTTAGTTTTGAGTGCTTTCTCGGCCATAGTTAAAAGTGACAGGACAACTTACGTAGGACACTAAATACAAAACAAAAGCGATAGCCCTGGCGCTAGATCGCCTATCAAAAAAGAGAAGAATAGAATCAAGACAAAAATTAACAAACCTAAATCAAAACGCTAGACTAACGAACCTGATCGGGCCTACGGAGGACCAGAACTATGTCTATGCAGGGAGCACAATTACAGTCCGATCAGGGACATCTCGGGCTCTACGGAACCGGACGGACGAGGTGCATATTTTGACCTACCGGAAAAGTGTCACGGGAAAACTTTCCGGATTTTGCCGAAAGGCACAGTTATCTTCCGATCCGGTCCATCTCGGGCTCTACAACCGCGCGGGCGAGGCAAAGATTTAGGTGTACCGGAAATACGTCCCGTTAAAAACCTTTTTCCGGAATTTTACGAAAAGCGCAATAATTGTAGCGGTACGACCTGATCCATCTCGGCCTCTACAAAACCAAGCGGACGAGGCGCATTTTTTGACGTACGGAAAAGTGTCCCAGGAAAACTTTTGTCCAGGATTTATGAAAAATGTACAGTATGTCTGATCCTGTCCATCTTGAGCTTTGCGGATCTGCGCAGACGAGGACAAGATTTGGACGTACGGTAAAATCTTTTGTCCCGGATTTTTACAAAGGGCGCAATTATTGTCCGATTGGGTCCATCTCGGACTCTACGGAACCGCGCAAATGATTCTAAGACTTTGACGTACCCAAAAGTTGCTCAACAGCGAGGTCTCAATTACACTGTTTGGGGGGGGGTAAGTGGTGTTTTGGAAATGGAAATTAAGACATTTCATCAATATCTTCAGGCCATGTCATTTTTGGGGCGATTCCAATGGCGTTCGGGGGTCGCATCAGAGGTTACAGACCAGTACTTAATAATTTTCTTTTAAAATGGTTATTATTTTTTAGGATATCCTAAAAACATTGTTTCTTTTAATAACTCGGCATTTTTCGGCTGATCGGGTCCATCTAGGGCTCTATAGAACCGGACGGACAAGGCAAAAATTGTTCGTACCGGAAAAGCACCTCGAAAAATTTAACGTCACGAATAATTTCAATAGTTAAAGTGGGTCAATTTTTTTTAACACGCTGGGGACCGATTACAGTCTACCAGAGTCCCGAACAACTGTCCCAGGAAAAAATTTCTCACACATTTTACACAAAAGACGTAAAAATTACTTGATTACGTAAATCCCTTTGCACCGTACTTAGAGTCGGCGGACAGCGTCCGGTAGCGTACCAAAAGTGCCCCAGAAAACAAATTTGTCACAGGACTTCGGATAAACGACAAACATTACCCGCAAACTACCGTATCGAGGCCGTACGCGGACCGATTCGAGATTTTGTCGCATCAACGAAGTTTTCAACTACGAGGTATTCCGAGTACGAGGTTTTCCACGCCCTCCACGTAGCGGCTTCTAGCCGCGCGCTAGCGCGACTTGTTTGTAATAATAGGTTGTAAACATCTATGTATTGAATTTTTAATAACTAATCTTAGTAACTTAAGTCTGTGTAGAGTACTGTTTGTAGTATAATAATAATAATTAATAATGGGAAATACGGAACTCAATAATCTATAATCGAGCAAAAGAGCTCAAAACTTTAATAAAACATCAATATACATAAACATAGTCTGTAGGCAGGTGCGGACTGGCAGGGGGTGCTGGGGTGCGATCGCACCCCGGGCTTTTCACATTCTGGGCCCCTGTGGAACATTTGTACACACTACACTTTCATTTTCAGACAAAATATACATGATTGTATATTTGTTTACGGTGAAAAATAGTTGCCGAACAAAATACATTAGATAATATTAACGATGACTCATGGGGTGCCTTAGGCAGCTCTTCAAAAGAGAATGGTTGTTCAGTGTTCTCACTTTTCAGTTTTCAGTAGGAACTAGTGACTATCATGACTAGCAAATTGACTTTCTCGCCCGCGCTACAAAGAAATTCAATGTGATTGCAAGTTTTTGGTTTTGGTTTTGCCAGTTCTAACTACAAAGGAGGGCGTTGGGGGGTTGGATGGGGGGAGCCGGCCCCGGGCGGGGGGAGTAGAAGTAGTACAGAATCGTCTCATTACATTTCAGCTTCGCTTACACATTGGGTTTTTCGTTTGCCTGCTTCAACAAAACACTTTACCCCAGGAGTAAATCGGTTAAACGGGAGGGAGAAAAAATCCAGTTATACAATTTGGACAAAGAACGGTGTTGAGTCATTTGGGAATTGTTTGGTTGCCCTACCCCCTACTTCAGTAGTGGTGAAAAAACCTTACCCGTTCACTTGTGTAAGTTACCCGGGAAAAAAAGGGACAAAAAAACGGTTGCAAGTTACCCCCATCCAATTACATGGACAGAAAAAAGGTTTTTTTGCCAATATCTTACTTCTGGAGTAGTGATTCAGGAAAAACGAAAAAACCTATATTTTTGGGAAAAGTTATGCATGATTAAATCAAAAATGCCCGATACAGTCACCCCCAAGCTATTTTGCGAGTGTCAATTTTGGTACTTGCGGTTACTTTTTGGGTTTTAAAGGGTTTCCCTCAAATAATTTTCGCGAGATTTAATTTGCGAGCTGGGTGGGTTTTACTTATTGGCGCCTGTTAATCGCGTCTAAAATAGCGTTTTAGGCCTAAAATATAACGAACCACCCAAAAAAAATTCCCCTTCGGCGAAATTGCCTCTGGTTGGCTGGGGCTTCGCCCCAGACCCCTGCTTTACTACGCGACCTCATACGGGCCCTAATACATGCCGGCATCCCGGGCCTTTTCGACCCAGTCTGCGCCTGTCTGTAGGTACCGTATTGTTTGTGTACTATAATCTAGGCCTTCCCTTAACCACCCGAAACGTCATGTGTACATTTTGATATGTTTTATATGTTGCTTTTGTTTCATTCATTCATGTTAGATAATAGATACTATCCCAATTCAATATACTCAACATTTTTGTCTCAACAATTATTTTTATAGGCCTAATGTAGGCCTATTTGCAAATTGCAAGAATAAACTTAATCAGCAAAATATTGCATATATCAGACTTATTTTACCTCAGCCTGAGTCCCACTGTACATCCTTGATAGATTTTTTTATTTTTTTTATTTTATGGTAAAATACAGTTCAAATAAACAGATTACAATTTTCAAGATTTTTTTTGGGGGGGGAAAATTCCCATTCCTAACCCTGCCTGCTAAATAAGTAATAAATATAAAGCACAACCCCTCCTAACCAACCCTCAAAACACCACTGTGGGTGAGCAGACCTCCATGGCCATGAGTACGACAAGTTGCATACCTCAAACTCAAAGGCATTTCGTAACCTATAAGAGTTTCTCCGCAAAATTCGAAAACGCTCGTACATGCAGCCCGCTCTTGACAAGCCACGGATAAAAATCTAATAAGGTAAGATAAAGATAATTTATTCACCGTTAGATCTGTACATGATACAAATATATAGGTTTCGTCAAGGTTGCATAGTGTGTATCGAAATTGCATCAAGTAGGCCTACCCTACCAAGCACAATCTTGCCAAGAGCTTGACAAGATGTTTGCAAGATCTTGTCAAGATAGTTGCAAGAAAACTTTGGGAAGAGTATTGGGGGTAGAAGACCACGCTAATCCCGCAAAACCTTAGCTAAAAAATTTTTCACGCCTTTTTCAACGTAGTGCCGCACAAATGGTGAAAAAAGCTACCCGTATAATAAATCTACACGTGCAATAATTGATCTTGTGTTGATAACAACCTGATAAAATTTGGAAAAAGTTCAAGTAGTAAATGGGGTAAGCGATCACATGCCGTAAAATTTTTAATTTGGGATTGGCAGGGGCCAAAAACCCAAAGTAGTGAAAAGAAAAGATATATTATAATAAAAGCCAACTGGAAACTGTTAGAAAAATGCTTTTCTAAAAATCTTCCAATCTCTTCAAATACCGATAACATAGAGCAACTGTGGCGAAGTGGAAGGAAGCGTTCTGGAAGTGCGTAAACACAGCGATTCCCCAGGTTGACATCAAAGGTAAGAGAAAGTCCCCATGGATCACTAAGGAAATTGTACATATGATTAAAAAACGCGAACGCCTGTACGAGAATTATAAGAGCAATCGAAGCGATGATAATTGGGAGAACTACAGGCGGGTCAGGAATCAAGTAAAAATCACGACGCGGAGGGCACATGCGAGAGTACATTTGGAAGCTGGGTGAAGGAAACGGCAAAAAATTATGGAAAATATATCATGGAAAAATTGGAAGTTCCGCGCCTCACCATTTTGTTATCAATGATACAAAAGTGACTGACCCACAAAAAATAGCTGAAGCTTTTTCCGTTAATTTCAAGGGAAATTTTTCTTGCGATTCAATCATACCTGACGACCTTTGCCCTCCTAACTTTGTAAATAAAAATGTAAACAAAAGCCGACAAACCCCATTCCAAACAGTCAATTTTTCGCCAGAGTGTGTTTTTCAAACTACAAAAAGAATAAAACCGGACGGGGCAACAGGGCCAGATGGCATTCCTAGCAAAATATTACATAAGTGTGCGAAAGTAATATCTCCATCACTCAGTCATCTGTTTAGAGTCTCCATGAGTTGTGGAGAGTTACCTCAGGAATGGAAGTTGGCAAATGTTGTTCCGATTTTTAAAGCAGGAGATAAGAATAACACTGAGAACTACAGGCCCATATCGCTTACATCGGTAATTGGAAAGATTATGGAAAAGATTGTTAGCTATCAGATGTTGCAGTATCTTAGGAAAATTAGAGCAATCAATCAACAACAACACGGGTTTCTTCCGAAACGATCCTGCATCACAATGCTCAACGCAGCCATAGACGACTGGCAGTTTGCATTAGACGCTAAACCTGGGACCCACATTGATGTAATTACTCTCGATTGGACCAAGGCATTCGATCGAGTACCACACAAGCGCTTACTAATGAAACTCCAACGTTACAACATAACCGGCTCTATTTTTATTTATTTATTTATTTATTTATTTAACGTCTATCCTATTCAGTTATAAAAACTGATTTACAAAGGAGGACAACTAAATAAATCTAATTACATAGATGCAGACACAACAATAACTACATTTAAGTAAATATTTGAAATAGTAATATTACAACAATGCATTAAATACTCAACAAATTTAATAACAAATAAAAAGGATATTAAACGCAATTTATGAATGAATCGAATATAAAAGAAGGGTGAGGAATGAAAAGAAAAGAAAAAAGAAAAGAAAAAGAAAACAGAAGAAAATTTGACGCAAAGTTTCCTGACACGGCGACTCATGAAAGTAATATACGATGGGGTTTCATCATCCGAGTTTCTCGTCACATCTGGGGTACCCCAGGGCTCTGTACTTGGGCCTTTGTTTTTTACTTTATATATGTTAGACCTCCCGCAGTGTGTTAAATCGGAAATCAAGCAGTATGCGGACGACTGCACTCTGTATCGGGTCATTGCGGGCCCTGACGATGAACGTGTGCTGCAGAGTGATCTCGATAATATTCAGTTGTGGTGCCAGTTAAACTTTATGGCTTTAAATGAAAAAAAATGTCATCACTTACAAGCAACCAAATCTAAACATCGTCCTTTGTCAGTTTATTCAATCAATAGAAAAGTATTAAAAACCGTGCAATCTGTAAAAATTTTAGGGGTAACAGTGTCAAATGATTTAAAGTGGAACATTCATACTGAGGTTATTAGGAACAAAGCTGCAAAACTTGTAGGCTTTCTCTCTAGAACTGTTCATGGTGCCAGACCAATGGTAAAACGGACATTATATTTAAGTCTGATAAGATCCGTTATGTCATTTGGATGCCTGCGTGGCATCCGTCATCCAAAGTAAATATGCTTAAACTCGAAAGCCATTCAAAATCGTGCAACTAAATTTATTACCGGGAGAAGGGACTGTGACAGTAAGAAAAGGCTAGACTTGAGTAATTTACTATCATTTGAAAATCATGTTAAGAAATTGATATTGTGTTCTTAAGAAAATGTTCTGTAACGAAGTTGACCTAGACCCTCTAACCCGAGTCAAATTAAGCTACCGTTCAGTACGATATGGCAGAGGGGTGACCACTTTGTCCTCCTTTCGCAAGAACATCACAATACCAAAATGGATTTTACTACAGGTCAATTACATTATTTAATGGTCTTGATAATGATGTAAAACAGATCCGATCTACACACCAATTTCAAAAACAGCTGAGGCAATCATTACTGGACAGTCAGACCACTCAATAACACACTTGCACACACACACATAACATACACATACTCAAACACACACACGCATATGTAAACGCACAAACACAAACACTCATTTGAATTCATAAGAATAGCATGTTATTTTATTGTAAATTAATTGTACATTTTCGCTTGCTATGAACGTCCTAATACTTGATTCAATTGTAATTATCTTGTTGCTATGTATATTGTATGTTTATAATAATCCTGTAATATAGCTTTAATTATGTGTAAGGTACCTGGTAGTAAGACACAATTGTGTAATGGGGCTTTGCTCTGATTCTTACTTCCATCAATGTGCATTGTATAAGGGTTATTACATGTATTAATCTGTACTGTGTAATTACATTGAAAATAAATAATAATAAGAATAATACAAGATCTTAGGCCTACACTAGGTAGCCTAGGCCTACTCTACTGGTACCTAATGGCACACTTACCTTTGAGAACGGGGACACCATCCCTATCAGTGACTAGAATACAATATAATCCATCGACTCTCATCAGTAATTGTTGCAAAAACTTCTTCATTTCCTGCAAAACAATTGGCAAAATATAGGTCTAGGGGTCTAGGTCAGTGCTGTAGAGTATCGAGGTAGGCCTACTTGTATCTAGATACATTTTGTGTACCTTGACCTATACCTAGATACTTATAATTTATTGTACCTGTATCTGTATCTCGATCCTTTTTAATGTGTATCTATAGCTTTTTTCAGATACATAGGTAAAATGGTACTTTTTCAAGTTTGTTCAATCTTTAAAAAGAAAATGCTGGCAAAATGTAAGAATCAACAATCAACAATCAACATTTTTTACCTACCTAACTTAACATACCTATACATATAATATATAGGTATGTTGTGAACTTGTGCATGGGCATAAATTGTGTGAATTGATTGAAATAAATTTAGTTTGGTTCTGAAAACTTGTAGAACAATTTAATTATAGAAACAAAATAATATTGAGCCCACTTTAAATCGAAGCCTAGCTGCCTGCATATTCATATGAGAGAGACTTCCATTTGCTTAAAAATCACAAGTTTTGACACCTGTATAAATTATGTATGTAGCCTATCGTACATATAAAATATGGAAAACATTAAACCACAAATTATAAGTAAAGTAGGTAAGGAATAAAATCACATTCACAAACAATTCTAAACGGAAACCTTGTCGAATACAAGGAATAATGGCAGTACAGTGTTATGTTTCAATAGGTAATTTTTTTAAACATATTTTCACTAATGACCTCCGGTCATCCTATTCCTGGATAATAATCCTATGAACCCATAGTTCCGTTTTGAAAAGTACTCGTATCTACAGATACTTTTTGTAAGTACTATCTTGTATCTTTACCTAGATACATTTTTAAAAATGTATCTTTACCTGTATCTAGATACATTTCAACCAAAGTATCTTTACCTATACATAGATACTTCAAAAAAGTATCTTACCCAACACTGGCCTAGGTATACAATATTTATCCAAAACATGTCTAGGTAGCAAATATTGTAATCGACGCTTCGCTTAATATAGGAAAGAAGACTGTTTTTCCATTGTTGTACTCAGGAGACATAAGATCAGCGCCCCTGGCGGCGTTAGAGTTAGGTCTACGTTAGGCGTGAAATGCAAATCCTGGAGTGAGTGCGCAAAGTTTGTTTTTACCAGGTCAGGTTTTAGTGTAATTTCCCAATTGAGCAATTACGTTATTCAAAGTTTAGCCACAACATAATTGAGGGGGTCGGGTGCAGAAAGTGCTATCCCACAAAGAAGTGATTCAGAGATATAGCAACTTTAAATTTTGATCAAACCTGTAATTCGTAGTAAATCCCTACAAATCAAGTACAATATACTGTACCGGTACTTAACAATAGGCCCTATACTGATTTTTATATTATGCAATACGAACATGTTTGGTATTAGGCCTATGAGATGATTTTGGCCCGTAAAATAGTATATTATTATCAATTAAACATTATTAGATTGTTAGCATAGATTGAAGCATCCTATTAGGCAGCAATATAATGAAAAACCCTATTTCTAGGTTATAGGCAATAAATGTTATTTCACTTACGTATCGGTATATCAGATATTTAATATGCCTAACTGATAATCTAGGTCACTATCGAAAGATCCCCACACAATGTCACCACCAGAGTCTAATGTGACGTGCTTATCAGCGGGAAACAGACACCGGCGTGGTCCTGGCCCTCCATCCATTTTGTAGGATTGCACCGTTTTGCTACTAACACAGTCAGATTGTCACCATGCGCAATAGTATGCATTCATGTTACCCACGTAGGGTTGCCAACCGTCCGGACAGTCCTGATTTTGATGCCTTTGTCCGGAAAGAGGAATTGCCTCATTCCGGACGGCACTTTGTCCGGAATTTGTGAAAAAGTCATATTTGTACTACATTTTATTGAATTTTAGAGTATTGCAGTGAATTAGTGTTTTTTCTCTCTAAAGTTGGAACATCAGTTGGTTTGGTAATTTGGAATAAAAGTTAGTTTCTTTCATGTAGCCGCCTTTCCGTAGTCCTACTCCTAGCTAGTCGTGCTCGTGACTGCCCTGTCCTGTCCCACTACCCCTCCCCAACCCCTTTGTATTGTATGCGCACTTGGCGAGGCGCAGGCGCTACTTGAACTCCGCCGGCCAAGGCCAACGTAACTCAATTAGCACTGGCGCGCAAGCTAGAAACATTAATTTCAGTTTAAACACTAGTAATGGTACCACGATCCACGGTAATTATATAAAAAATTAATTTTAGTAAATAGTTATTGTTCAACAAAATATAATAATACCTAATGATATACAAATTGGATAACGTTAAACTGGATTTCATTATTTATAACTTTTAACTAAAACTGAACTGAACTGAACTGAACATATATTTCATCTTTCCAAAATGTTTTTACGTAATAAATTAAACAAAATGCTAGAATTAAATTGTATGCTTTGTTATTATAATTTATAATTAATGTATGAGTTGATCCCAGATTCCAATCCAACGATATATCCAAGTCATTGAATCTTTAAATTACGTATCCGGCTGTTTTGAAGGTTAAAAGGGTCCAAAAAAATTTTGCCTCCGGCGGCTGGGGCTTTGCCCCAGACCCCTTGTGTGCCCACTAAAATTGGAGCTTTGTCCGGAATTCTAGTTGACCCAAGTTGGTAACCCTATACCCACGACATCTAGTGACATTTTGTGTAACTAACGTATTTAGTTGATACAATAGCAGGTAGAGAGCAAGTTAATGCACTAGACCCAATTTCTTCCAATATGTGAGATAGCACTTTATGCACCCGACCCCCTCAATTGCAAGATGCACGTACCAGGGCAGGTTAATACACAACATAACTATCGAAAACACTTAAACTCGACTATTTTAGTAAACACTTCTTGCACCTGAGTGGAGTTACAGGCCTAAGTTAGTTAATAAATGGTGTTTAAGGGCACTTTATTAACAATCAAGTTAGGCTACGTTAATGTCATCATACTGCCTCGGCAAACAACTCACCATCTCACGCTCTAAAACTGTTTATCAATACTTTCACACCCCTTATAAGATCCCTTCTGCCAGTCCCCTTGTTCGTCTTGACTCTGATACTATCCCCCGCGCTCACAATGTCAAAGTCCTAGGCCTTGCACTAACTGATAACTAAGACTAGTCCACCCATGTAAACCACGTTGCCAACAAAATATATCTGGTTGCTACTCAATCATAAAGCTCAAACAAATAGTTCACCCCCACATCCTATTGCTAGTTTACTTTGCCCACATTCACTCTCACTTATCATATGGCCTACTATTTTGGGGAGCTTACCCCCAGGCAAACAGAATATATTCATTCTCCAAAAGAGAGCAATACGTATCATAGCTGGTGTCTCCAGAAAACACTCATGTAGAGAAATTTTCAAGGAACTTGGTAGGTATTCTTACTCTAGCATATGTAGGCCTACCTTCATCCAATCAGCCACATTATTTGTTCGCACCAACAGTAACCTCTTCCATCTACTTGAGACAACTAAGATTCCGTCTCCGAGCCTTCCCCTATTACACCTACAACTCTCCGACCCCCAAACCCCTCGTGCTAGGTTCCTTCCCCACGAAAATACATATACCCAAAAGAAACATGATATTTTGTCTGTGTCTACCCTGTAAAATATTCAGGCTTTGCCACTGATTATATCAATTATTGCTTTATTTATATCCAACTGTTCTTTCTTCTATATGAGTTCTTAATCTAGTAAGGCATATTTTGCATCTACTCTACTTTAACATAAACACTGTATATCATAATTCATAATCAATCAATCAATCATCATATATCAATATCAAAGATTGGAGAAGGGTTGACAGGTTGGGAAAGCAAAGAGAACATAAATAATAAATCCCAGCCTGAAGGGCTGCGGGCGTCAAAACTTTTCACCTGCTGATGACAACTGCAGCTAATTTAAAGTTGTTACCTTAATCCACAATGCGTTTTGTCCTTCTGGGACTAGGGTTTGAAATTTTCCGGAAAAATTGAAGTCGAGGAAAAAAAGGATATTTTCCCGTTTTTTTCCAGAAAAATTTGAAAACTTGGGAAAAATTGAAATTTCTTCACTTTTCATAAAGTTTACTATTCAGTTTAGATTATTGGCATCTTTATGGTAGGCCTAAATTATAAATAATGATGTATTGTTCGTTTATTTACATCTGGTTACCGTACCTACTATTGATTTTTATAAATGATAGCCTACTTACTATAAGGGTAATACAGCAATACTACATAGCATTTTCCAAAATCTCTTGCAATTATTAGATTACTATTTATAGCCAGGGGCCAAAATTAACTTTTTTGCAACTAGCACTTTAGGCTAATGGCAACAAAAGTCCTCTAGCCCAAGAGCATTTTTTACAAGCCCACAATCAAGTAGGCCTGGGTTATATTGATATTAAACAATCATAGGGTATGTGAATGTTTTAAGTTTAAGGAATTGACTGGGAACGAATTTACACCATAATATTAATTAGATTACCGTTAGCCTAAATTAAGCGATTTTTATTTTGTTTACATATTAAGAACGATTTTCCATACTAGTTAGCGCACTACTACTGGAAACTCGTTAAGTTATCGTTGTGAAATAATGAGATTTTTTGAACGGCAATTGGAAACTCTGGAAAAAGTACTGATTAGATTTTACTATGCCGAGTAAAGTTTCACTAGCCTTGGGCAAGCGTTAATTTTGATTCCCTGTTTATACTATGTTAAGCTTTAGTCCCTCCCTCGGCATGCCATAGTTACTTCACTAGGCCGCTTCGCGAACGCTTTCTTTAGTCGTATTGAAGGATGAGCTTTTCTATAAGTTTTTAGTTTGCATAGGACCACTTTTTCTTTGCAAGTGCTTTTTGAATGCATTGTAGGTGATTGTTGTCAAGTTTCTATTGTTACTTGTTAATTGTTATTATAAACCTCAAAAAACTAATATTATTAAAACCTTTATTCTATGGATTCTGGCTAACTTTTTCAACTTTTTCTTTCAAAAAGCAATAGTACATCACCATTACCTTAATGTCCATGTGAAATATGAACGTTGTAGCCCCACTCGTTTGGTCAGAATCGACCCAGATATCACAAAAATTTTGCAGTAAAATCGTGAAAAATCGTAAAAGTATGATATTCATGAGAAATATTTCTTCAATCGTACCGGGTACCCAAAAACTTGGCATATCTAAGTTCAGAGATTTTGAAGGTCCCCTCCAATTTTCATCAAGATCGCATATGCCGTTTGCCCGGTAGAGTGCGAACAGATAAAAAAACAAAAAACAACTAAAAATAAAAATAAAACACCCGAGCTAATTTTTTGGGGGGTCAGTGAAAATATTGAAGTCTTCGCTTCGCTCTTCCAACAATATGGACACGGAACAATCTTTGAAATGAGAATCACAATCATAATTTTAACCTAACCTAACAAGAACTACTAAGGCATTTTCCTTAAATTCTTCTGTTAAAATAATGTATTAAAAACGGAGAGATATGTAATTGGGCTACCTTATTGATGAAAATAATCATTACTACATTCATTTACATTCAGTACATTGAAACATGATTGCAACATTGTAACATTTCAGCGTGCAAGCAATGAAAATATTCAAGTGAATCATTCGTTCTTCATGAAACCAGTTACTCTTACTAATATGAGAGCAATGATCGATTCTCTGAATGTAAATAAACAGCCGGGTGTTGATAGTATACGTGTTCAAGACCTTCACAATTTGTCAATGCTTCTATTGCTCCTGTTTTGGCTGTATTGATAAACAAATCTATTGAGACCGGTATCATTCCTAAGCGACTCAAAAAAGCAATTACTAAACCTATATATATAGAAGGGTGACCATAAAGTTTACTCAAATTATAGGCCTATAGCTATATTACCAAGTATTGAGAAACTCTTAGAAAGGCATGTTGCTAATAACTTGGTGGAGTACTTAAATAAACATGGGATTCTGAATAGTAAACAGTTTGGTTTTCAAAAAGGAAAAAGTACCTCTACCCTGTTATTAGAGTTCTCTAATTTTGTAAATTCTAAATTAAACGACAATATGCACATTCTTGCTTTATTTGTGGATTTTAGTAAAGCATTTGACACGATAAACCACCAGAAACTTCTACAAGCTTTAGAGTCCATTGGCATTCGTGGTATTGCGTTGGATTGGTTTAGAAACTATCTTACTGATAGATTCATGGAAGTGCATGTAAATGGCCACGTTAGTGAAGAAAAACATTGTGATTCTGGAGTCCCCCAGGGGTCTATATTGGGACCTACGTTATTTTTGATATATGTTAACTTTATGTCAAAATGTCTTATATATTGCTTTATATTTCTTATGCTGACGATACTGTTTTACTCGCGGTGCATTTTAATATTCGTGTTGCGCATGCTATGCTACAGTCTGACTTTAACAGTCTTTTACGTTGGAATCACGATAAAGAACTAGTAATTAACTCTTCTAAAACCAAAATTGTACATATATGCACACCCCACAACCACGAAAAAGATTTTCCAATTAATATTATTTATCACGATTTCAACTGCATTCATACTATGGCTGAATTGACCGATTGTGAATGTAGTGGGAAAATTGAATGTGTAAATACTTATGAGTACCTGGGATTAACTGTAGATAGGCACTTTTCGTGGAAATATCATATTGATAAATTATGTAACAGACTACGCTCTTGCTCCTCTCGGCTTTATATTCTAAAATATGTACTATTACCTTTTTCCTTATTTAGAACCGTGTATCAATCCATAGCCGAATCTTTGATTTTGTATGGCATTTTAGCTTGGGGCAATGCTTCGCGGTGTCACATTCAAAGGGTTGAAGATTTACAAATAAAAATGTTATAAATGGTAATGTGTGACTCCAAAACCGATTCTGAACTCTCCCGTAAACAAATATTTCCTTTTTGTAATGTGCTGCCAATATCTTCATTGTTTATATATAGATTTATATTACACTTCTATTTTTAAATCAGATTCCAAGATTCTGTTAGACTCGTGCAAGGATACAAGGCTAAAAGTGGCGGGGCATTCAAAATTCCCAATTTTAACAACAAATATGGCCAACGTTCACTTTCTTACTCGGTTCCTTCTACGTTCAACTTGATGCCCTCCTCACTGAAAACCTTGTCTAACATTTCAAAAATTAAAACTGAACTAAAATCTTATCTTCTTTCTGACACCTTTTGACAATGTTTTCCGATTTATTTATTTATTTTTCTAAGCTCTTTGTTCTTTTTCTGTAATTTTTTGGATTTCACAAATTAACTGAATATGTCATGCAACCATAGTATTTATACATACATGTTGTTCATGTTTATTTTGGTTATATGTTCCGTTCTCTGTATTGTCACCATCTTAAATAATTTATTAATTGTCTTTACCCCACAGTTAAGCCTTTTTCAGGCTTTGTGGGTTTTTTTGATTATATTCTTGTTAGATTTATTTCTGTAGGCCTATGTAACATTAATTATTTATTTGCACAATTTTGCTATGGTGTATGAGTCATGTATGTTCTATGTTCTATGACAATAAAAAAAATCAAAAAAAAAAAACAATTTTATTTATCACTATGCACCATAATATTTCCGAATTTTTCCAATTTTTCCGACGTGCCCGGAAAAAAACGAAAAAAAAAAACGTGTTTTTTTCCTAAATTTCCGGAAAAATTGGTACCTTTTAAATCCCTATCTGGGACTCATCAGGCAGATGGTGGCCACTAAAAATCAGCTAACTACATGCAAACAAAACTCATAACACATAACCAAACCTGTGGTAGGGCCACGCAAGAAGCAAATTCTGCATGCATGTTGTCATCATCAGCAAGGTAACCTACTTCAAACACCATTCATACTGAGCCACACCGTCAGCACAACCAGTAAGGGAGCTTCCCTCCCAACTCTAGTGCTCGGGAGAGGGTCATTCTCCACTAATGTGAAACTGAAATTGCAAAATATTTTTTGTACCTCACTACTTCATGTTATCCCTATATTATTTTAAAGAAGAAAGTCTGAAAAATCTTAGTATTACAAAGATATAACGTGTTTTTGGCACACCAAGCAACAAAGTCATGATATGTGTACATTTTATCGGAAAATGGGTGCGGACGGGACAAACTTTCAGATTTTGATTTTGATAACAGTAAGTGTATTTTTTTGATGATTTCTTTTTTAATTACTAGGAAAACGCTTAAGTCCCGCCGCGTTGTTGGATGAGCGTAATTGGTGCATTGAGCTGCCATGTGTTATGCGAATTTTCTGTTGTTCTGTGGCAAAATCATTACTAAGTTGAAATTTTTTAAATTAAATTAAATTAAATTAAAAATTAACCTAATTTTTTTTTTTTTTTAATTAATCGTAATTGTTAAAAAAATCGTAAAATTGCGATTTTTATAAGAATTAATTTCTCGATTGCGCTCAAATTTTACACTAATATATGCATTCATAAAATAAAGGTTCTGCGAAAAAATCATTACAATCGGATAAAGCATGTAGGTGTTATAAGTCAAAGAATTGTTTAAAAAAAGAAAAAAACTGTAAAATTTCGTTTTTTATGATAAATATTTTTTTCAATTGCGCTCAAATTTTAAAAAAATATCTTATTTCATAAAATAAAGTTTCTGTGCAAAAATCATTAAAATCGGATAAAGCATGTAGGTGATATAAGTCGAAGAAATTTTTTAAAAATCGAAAAAAATCGTAAAATTGCGATTTTCATGAGAAAAAATTTTCCGATTGCGCTCAAAAACGTGGCAGTTCTAAGTTCAGAGATTTCGAAGGCCTCCATAAAATTTCATCGCAATCGGAGTATCGGTTTAGCCGGAATCGTGTGGACAAACAGACAAAAATACAAAAAAAAAAAAACATTCCGGATTTTTTTCTCCAGTGTAGTGAAATGGAATCTTCGCTTCGCTCGCTACGCTCATCCAATTATTGTGTGTGTGTGTGTGTGTGTGTGTGTGTGTGTTTGTGTGTGTGTGTGTGGTGTGTGTGTGTGTGTGTGTGTGTGGGTGTGTGTGTGTGGTGTGTGTGTGTGTGTGTGTGTGTGTTTGTGTATTTATTTATTTATTTATTTATTTATTTATAAAGGGGTCGGTGTGGTGTGTATACTTTCAACACAAAAATTTTGAAAAAATATTACATTCCCATGAAAATATATATTTTTTTAAATAATTTGCTAAGTTCGAGAACCAGATTACCAGCTAATCTTTTGTAAAACTCCATCAAAACTAAAGCTAGACTTTTGATTGTTTGTATTCTCTTTATTTACATACTAGGGAAACGCCAAAGTCGTTGTTAGACGAGTGAGTGAGCCATGTGTTGAGTACCCGGTAACATTCCTTTTCTTCCCCCTACCTTAGGCCCCCCTAGCCTATCATAGGCTACAGTGGAGCATTATGGCCTAAACTATGACCTAAACTTAAATACCCTATTATTTATACGAATATTATAATAAAACTTGTCAAATCAAATGTTCCCGCGTACTCAACACATGACTCTCTCACTCGTCTAACAACGACTTTGGCGTTTCCCTAGTCGAGTTGGCTAAAGCGCCCTAATAGCCGAAATGTGGGAGACGTGGATTCAATGGTCGGGAAAGATTTTGTAATTTCTGGACTGTATTTTTTTAATTATTTAACATGTTTTGAAATGCATATAACGCAGTGTAGTCCATCATCTGTGACAATACTATGGAAAACAAAGCCAGTACGAAATACGTGAAAATATTGCAAGGTTTACTCAATCTACGAGCGGAAATTGGGGGTACCTTGACGTCCAACATTCGATTAACCTTGGACACGGCATTTCACAGCCAGGTGAATAACAAACAAAAAACATTATTTCAAAATGAAAACCATTGTCGTTAAAATAATTCCTATACATTTCAACGTATTTTTCAGTTTTTTATTTCTTGCAGGTTTAAATCGCAACGGATTGTGCTCATTTTGTTAGCAGTTCTCAGTTACCTGGTCACGGATGTCTGTTTAAAATTTCAGCTCAGTCTATTTGGCCGTTCGGCCGTATGGGACTGGACAGACAGACAGACATTTAACATTTAACATTTAACATTTAACATTTAACAGAATTAATCACGACCAAGGCCCGATCGAGTAGCGTTGTAGACTACGTTCGCTGCGCTCACTCGTCTAATTAGTAATGAAGTACACAAAGTTTAAACAAATTTTGTTGGTAAATTATTTTTTTATGGAATTTATCAATTGTGCCCCGTCCGCATCTAGGCTTGAACAAGTGCTGACGGAATAAATGTTCGGACTTAGATTTTGATAAAAGAATGTAGGGATGCATGATATTTCCGTTTTGTTGTTTTAATGTTAGGGTAAACCATTCTTAAAAACAAATATTAAGGTTATTCCAGAGCACTCTTACCGATATTTTGAAAGTCAACGGAAAATGGCTAAAAGTTGGGTGGATGAAAGATGAACTTGAATAAAAAAGGAAAAAAAATAACTTTTTTGGGGGATGGGACAAATGCTCTATTTTGGCCATATGCAAATTTTGAGTCATTACGGAAATGAATGTTAGATGCAATATTTAATTTTTAGCTATGATTTTTTTTTTATTGCTTCAATACACCTTTGTCTCTGGACTGAGTACAAGGGAAACTAATTTTATGAAATAACTTTTGATGAACGATTTTTTTCGTGTTCCGGTTCAAAACTCTTTTTTGTACCATGTGACATAAAAAATCGTACATCGAACATTATTTCAGAAAATTCTTTTCCCTCATACTCAGTCCAGAGACAAAAGTGTGTTGAAGCAATAAAAAAAATCATAGTTAAAAATTAAATATTGCATCCAAAACATTCATTTCCGTAATGACCCAAAATTTGCATATAATGGCCAAAATAGAGCTTTTGTCCCGTCCAAAAAAAAAGTTATTTTTTCCCTTTTTTATTCAAGTTCATCTTTCATCCAACCAACTTTTAGCCATTTTCCGTTGCAGAGTGCTCTGGAATAGCCTTCAGTTGAAAAAAATTGAAATCCCAAGAAAAATCTTTTTTGTAAGAAATGTGCTTTGACTGCAACAAATTACCAGCAAGATTTGGATAAAACACCATGTTACTTATTATGTAGGCCTACTAAACTACTATGTATATTGTAGGTACTGGCCAGGCCAGATGGAATTTAAATAAGTTCAGTGGCCATGGCTTTAAAGAAGAAGAAAAAGAAGAAGAAGAAGAAGAAAAAGACCCAAACCTGCTGGATAGGTCCTATTTTTGCAATGTTTAAAAAAGGTCAACCAATCGGTTCTTTCTCAATCCAATGCTCAAATAACTCTCCATTTTCTGGTCCCCAGACCAAAAATCAGCATCAGCTTCTTCAATCACAACGAGATGAAGAATCAGATGGGAAGACGTTGGGGTAGACACCCCCCACATAGGGTATACGGGGAACTTTCTGAAGGAACCTGGATTGCCGTAGGCCTGCTTTACGACGACCAATGGTTAGGGTTACCATAAGTGTCTCAACAAAAAAGACACTTCGACATTTCGTTCACAGACATTCGCGGACTACAAGGGGTCTGGGGCAGAGCCCCAGCCGCCGGAGGCGAAATTTTTTTTCGACATTTTTACCGTCAGGATAGCGTTTAGAGCGATCTGAACAAGGGTCAAGGAAGGACAGTGGTGCCGACGCCTTTTAAATTGTGGGGTTATTTTTTAAATGAACACTACATTTTATGACAAAACTAAGACAAGTCGCCTAGGCCTACAAACACTTCCTTACGTACGCCGTACGACGTGGACACAAGGCACGAAACGTACGGAAATGGTAACTAAATCACGTGATAGTACACTGCTTGCTGCACAGCCTGGCGTGTTGTGACACGCTCGGACATGATCGGCTGCTCGTATTCGGCGATTTACGGTCGGTGGATGGTAAGTGAGGGGGCGGAAGGGTGCGCATGCGCCTCTGCATGGAATTGGGTGAAATAACCGGACATTTTGCATTATTTTTTAAAAAAACGCCCGGACGCCCGGACAGACATAAAAAAAGAGGACATGTCCGGCTTTAACCGGACGTATGGTAACCCTACCAATGGTGGTCAGGCCAAGTCATTGAAATTGTGGGAGATAGCATTATGGTTAAATACATGTTCAAGCCAGCGTCAATGACAAAAAATAAATTTATTGCAATGGACAACCCACAATTTGAAAAGATTAAGAATACAGCATATCTCGCTACACTGCCAGGAGATCCTCCACCGATTGATCGTCAAGCACGATACTTTGGCTACAGCAAAGAGATTGTATCAAAAAGACAGTGGGTTATCAATAAAATGTGAAGTTATAGTACAGAATTTGGTTTTGGACCATATTTATTAATAAGTAAATAATTAACATTACATTTAGTATGGAGATAAAAACTGTCCCGTCCGCATCTCACAACGAAATTTGATTAATTCCATATTGGGCAACAAAGTTAAATATAGATGGCAGTCATGTCGTTTCAAGATGGCGGAAGACGTGAGGATAAATTCGATGCAAGACATGGCGTTAAACTTAAATTTTAACAAAATGTTTCTTTATTTAGAATGTAATCAAGACTCGCAAAACCTTGAATGAAAAGGAAAATGTATTAAATTGGGGTTTAGTTATAGCGTAGACCCAGGCCTATCCTAGGCCTACCCTAGTAGAACATTAATTGGGTCTACTAGCTAGGGCCTAGCCTAGGCCTACACCAAGGCTAGCTTTACTACATGTAGGCAGCACAGGCCTAGACCTAGGGGTGACTATGCAAATCGTAAATAGAGATTGGTGGTTACTAGTCAAGAACTAGGGTCGAGGCCTGTTGCCAAGTTCTGTTTAGGAGCCTAGCCCAGGCCCTAGTCTAGCCCGGCAATGCCAACTGCAGGACCGACATGTAGCCTCTGCCTTTCAAACACATTCTAGGCCTACGTGCAATCACCTATGCTTTGGCTTAGTCTTACTATGTGAATCTAATTGGAAATAAACTTGGGTTCGAAGGGTGAGGCGAACTTAAGCCTATAGACTAATAAAAATATCCCCTAGGCTCGAGTGACGCGCCCATAATCGTATGACAGTAGGTAGGGCCTAGTACTATTTTAAACTCCATTGTCTTAACATTGAGGTTAAAGGGTTAGTGAGGCAGATGGATAGGCCTAAACATGTCAGTCCTGCCCTTGTAGCCCTCCCAACACATGCAAATAAACAATCCCGTGTCTAGTAAATAGGCATCCTCATAGGCCTACATAGGCGTAGGGTAATGGGGGGGATAGACCAACTGTATAGCTGCTACTATGAAGCTACTGCTACTGGGAGCGGGATGAACAATAATAAATAATAGGCCTAGGCCTTTGGTAAATAAATAGGAATAATTTCAGAACAGAACAAAACAAACAACCATTGAATTCGAGACATTTTTGTCAATACGCAATGCCTTGATCCACGCCTTCTTCCTGTCAACTTTTTCTTTATCACCGTAAGCATTTTCGACATAAACGTATTGTCCATCTTTTGGAAAAGTATGAAAGCTTATTTCCCGTTGATCGCTTGCTTTGTTCTTACATTGGGAAACTAAGCAATCGTTTTAAATTAGCAGCTTTCTTTGGAAAAAACGTAGCCATTCTCAATGACATTCCGAGCAGCTGTCAACTCGGTATCCTCACGATTATAGTTCCAGCCAAAACCACCAGAGCGCATATCGTCTTGTTTTCGTCCCCAATAGGTAGGGTTGCCAACTCTGACCACGGGAAAAACCGGCCTTCCATGTAAATTCGTGGGAAAGGGACCAAGCACGAGGGGTTTGGGGGGCGGAGCCCCCCAACTATAGCGCCGCAGGCGAAAATTTTGAAATTCAGCTTTTTAGATTGCATTTGGTGCGTTTTAGAATAAAGTGGTGGGCTGGATGATAAACCAAAACAATGCAGTTTTTGTGCAGTCAAAACTGGAAAACCACCAAAAATAAAAAAAGTCACTGAGGTAATAGACCTAGATTAGATACGCTGATATGCCGAGTATTCATAATTCGAGTAGGCAATGGACATATTTTTATTCATAAGTAATTTAGGCCTAAGGATAATAAATTCCAAATAAACCACGAATAATTTTTTTTGTCTTAATTTCAATTTGTCATATCACGATTTTCAAAGCAGTAAATTAATATTACGTAAACAGCATTAATAGATTTAAAGGAATTATGATCAATTAACAAGTTTAGAGTCTTGTTGGACTTTATTTTTTCGCGGAGAGTCAATTTCATCGTTGGATTCGTGCACAAACTTCCCGTATGAACGGCATTGACAGTGGACTGCAGTGCAGTGTGGCAGTCTTTGGCCAGCCTACTGCCTTGTTCGCTGTCTGATGAGGGGGTTAGCGGGTTAGGTCAAGGGGAAGTGGAGAAGAGCAATGTTTACTTATTAAGTGGGATTTGGGAAACGATGATTAGGATGGTTTTTAAATATTTAGTTTAGTTTTTTGTGTATATTTAGTAATATTTTTAGTATAATGGGTTATTTACGTAAAAAAAACCGGCAACACTATTGCCGGTCGAAGGGACTGACCGGCAACCGGCCTAGTGGGGCAAAAACCGGCGTGCCGGTCAAAAACCGGCCGGTTGGCAACCCTACCAATAGGTCTTAAACTCATTGATTTAATTTCCAATCTTCAGTATGTTGTTTGTGAAGAGTTATATTTAGCAAATATCCAAACAGACTAAAAAAAAGTTTAAACATTTCAGAGAATTTTGATCTGGAATAATGTTGATTTAAAAACGTGAACTTTGCGCGTCCCGTCCGCATCGCATGCAAATCATTTTTTTAAACCCATCAATGTTTTTTTCTCCTAATTATCATCCTAATTTTCAGCTTTAGAGGTGTCTGAACATTAGAAAAAGTATATTGACACTTATGTTTAGGATACTTGTCACACCTTAATGAATATTATAAGTTTCTAAATGTCCCGTCCGCAACCTGCCAGTTAGTGGAGAATGACCCGAGACAAAACATCCATGACTTACCCTGGATTCGAACCAGGACCCTTGGCAACAAGAGAAAAGCTGCCCCTTCTGTTGTTGCTCGGCCAGGGTGCCTCTTCATTCATACTTAGAGAAAGGGTTAGAGATAGGAAGGGTGGAAAGTCACATAACAGCACAACCAGTGAGGGTGCCTCCCTCCAAGACTCTGGTGCTTGGGCGACAAAACAACCATGTCTTAACCTGGATTTAAACCAAGACCCGTGGCAACGAGAGAGGCTGCCCTACTAATTGTGACTGGGATCAGAAAATGAAAGGAAAAGACACTACAAGTTGCAAGCTATGGCACAGGCACATGTGCTAGCTTTTGGCCTAATCAAAGTGTGCCAGGAACTAGAATTCACAAGAACAAAGCATTGCATTTACTATGGAAATAGAAGCAGACAATCAGCTAGCTTTCTTGGACGTGATGGTTAAGTTTAAGAGAGGTGTGGTCGGTAAGGCAGCACACACTGTGTACAGAAAGCCAACACACTGATCGTAACTTACATTCACCACCACCCGAAACAGAAAATGGCAGTTTTAAATTCACTCACCATCAGGTCGAAACGTTTAACAGATGAAAACCACATTCACGGGGAACTAGAGGATTTGGAAAATGCATTCCTCCAGAATGGATATTCACCAAAAACCATTAAACAAGCATTTTCAAGGAAATCCAAGTTGAGGGAAGAAATAGAAAACTCAGTTGAAACAGTGGCTATAGCAGTGCTGCCGTTTGTTCACAAGACCACTGACAGAATAAGTAGGTAACTGAGTAAAAAGAACATCAAGACAAGTTTCTGTACAGATAGGAAAATAACCTCTTTCATTCGACCCGTTAAGGATTCTAATAAATTTGACAGTCGCGGAATTTACATGTCTACATTGGAGAGACCGGGAGAAAAATATCAACCAGATTAAAGGAACATGAACGATACATACGACTGGGTTCAGCTAAGGCAATTCGAGATGATAGAGGAGAAACGATTTGCAAAGACATCAACGCCTGTCTGCTGTAGCTAGTGTTGGCAAATTAAAAATTTTCAATTGAAAATTTTCAGTGAAATGAAAATTTCTCAGAAAATTTTCAAGAGACTTTTTCAGAAAATTTTCAAATATTTTTTTATCGCTAATATGGTTATATACTCAATGCTAATATGATTTAGGTTGGTCATCTTATAGCCCAGGAGTGGAAGAAAATTTTGTATGGTGTACCCGGACAAAATTCCGAACAAGCTGAAAATTGGCACACATGTTCAGTTGATCATTCTAAACAATAGTTGAAAAGTCCCCTAAGCTCCGCCGCGTGCGTCTTGAGATATAGTGACAAAAGGGCGTAAGTGCCAAAAATTTGTTATTTTCAATTTCAACCATTTTTTTTACACAAATATCTACAAATTATTAAATATTTCTACGAAAGTAAAGTTAAAATCAGTCATAAGCATCGACCCATGCGTTGTAAAAGGGCTTAAGTGCCAAAAATATGATATTTTCAATAATTTCAATACATTTTGACATACGTATGTGCAACTGCAAATTATTATGTGTTCATACAACGGAAACGTGAAATTGTTCCCTTTTTTTCGACCAGTGTGTCTTGACACATGGTGGCATAAGGGCGTAGGTGACAAAGATATATGTTATTTTTAGTTTCAACAAACTTATTGATATTCATATATAGGCCTATGCAAATTATTTAGTATTCGTACGAAACAAAAGTAAACATCTTCCCCGAGCTTCGTTGCTGGCGTCTTGATAATTGGGGGCAAAAGGGCATTGACATCATAATTCAGTATTAAATATAAAAAGAGCTTTTGACATTCAACTACGTTTACTGTAACATATGAATACCATACAATGGACACTCAATGTATAATCCATGCATGCTGACTGACTTGCTATTGCCAGCTTGTATGTAAAGAACCATTACAAAATCGTTGTGAGTATAGCAGATTGGACATAACCAAATTTATAAAATATTTACCCCGACATTCTCAAACGGCATACATAGACATAGTTTGGCGAAGATCTGGTGTGTTTTGAGCTGGAAAGTTTTAACATATTCAAAGCTTGAAAAACTCATCTCATGTTAAAAATAATAAAACGGATTTTGAAAGGGATTCGAGCAGGAGCTGTGGACAACCTAGCTTGGGCTTGGCTGTCTGTAGTGTCACATCACTACAGATCATGAGCTGTGACTCTTGATGTAATAGCCTAGTGGCAAAATGGCGTAAGTCACAAACTATATAATTCAGTCATATGATTTAAAATATTTGCTTGTACGTTTGCCAGATTATCAGCCGGCAACATATTGAAGACTTAAAGGTCATCATCCTCAAGATAAATCCCAAACATGGCACTTAACTGACATTAATTTGGTGTCCAGTTACCCTGGTTGTTCTATGACAATAAATAAATTTGTATTAAAAAAAAAAAAAAAGTAATACTATGAAACCGATAGTGAAGCGTAAAGATAGAGTTCATGTCCCTTTCTTCATTGACAAAAAGCATTAATGATGCGCATCACTCACATTGAAGTTTATCCGCAACATCAACACTATTTAATAGCATTATTTGGATAATGGTGATCTGAAGGACACTTTTGGCACAAAGACGACTTTCGCTGTTCGACGAAGTCTTCTTTTTAAAACTTAAACTACGACAAAATCACATATTATTGTCACAGAGTTGCGGGCTCAATCTCCCATATAGTACATTAAACTACCATGCCGACACATATATTTTCCTGTATAGTGGTCAAACTTTGCATGTAGTGTAGTGATCCCGCCACCTCGTCCTGTTTCCATACTAGGAAGTCTACACTAAATACATGTTTCATGTTGTGATTGTGAATAAATGCGGCTCAGTTTGTTCAGTTGTGTTTGACGGACACAGGAGACCGTCTTGTACCAAGCTGGTAGGAATCACTAAGCTGCAGTTACCAAAAGTAAATTAGTAAATAAAATATATGCAGAAGTTTTTAAGATATAAGTTGCCTTATGTTTTTCTAACGTTTTATCACAATAAATTTTGCTGTGGTACATTCCGTTTACTTCATTGAGCAGTAGCACTTCATTTGCAACTGCGTACTGTGAGCTCTAGATTTGATATGCTGCCAGTCCACCAGCACATTTAATAGATCTATCCATCCATCCCCTCTATAGGCTTGATGGCAAACATGGGAATGTATCATACTTTGTAGCGTTCAAAGCAAGTCGGGAGCTGTGAACATCCTAGCACATGCAATTCAGTCCACTATGCAAGCGTTCGTTTCCCACTCGGACATTTAAAAAATCAAATCGGTATTGAAATATGTTTATTCTTTCTTTGCTCATGCTCTATCTATCGTAATGTGATACTATAGTGAAGCCCAAGATAGGTTGTCCACAGCTCGTGCTCGAATCCCTTTCAAAATCCGTCTATGCAAGCCGCTTGAGAATGCTGGAGAATATTATTTTATAGGTTTGGTAATGTCCAGTCTGTTTCTTACAACAATTTTGTAATGGTTCTTTACATACAAGCTGGCCATAGCAAGTCAGTCAGCATGCATGGATTGTACATTGAGTGTCCATTGTTTGGTATTCATGTGTTACAATAAACGTAGTTGAATCTCAAAAGCACTTTTTATGTTGAATATAGAATTATGATGTCAGTTACGCCCTTTTTCCACCATTTATCAAGACGTCAGCAATGAAGCTCGGGGAAGATGTTTACTTTTGTCTCGTATGAATACCTAATAATTTGTATATATATGAATGTCAATAAGTTTGTTAAGACTGAAAATAACATATCTTTGTCACTTATGCCCTTATGCCACCATGTGTCAAGACACACTGGTCGAAGAAAATGGAACAATTTCACGTTTCCATTGCATGAATACATATAATTTGCAGTTGCACATACGTATGTCAAAATGTATTGAAATTATTGAAAATATCATTTTTTGGCACTTACGCCCTTTTGCCACGCACGGGTCGAAGCTTATGACTGATTTTAACTTTACTGACGTAGAAATATTTAACAATTTGTACATATTAGTGTAAAAAAATGGTTGAAATTGAAAATAACAAATTTTTGGCACTTACGCCCTTTTGCCACTATATCTCAAGACCCACGCGGCGGAGCTAAGGGGACTTTTCAACTATTGTTAAGAATGATCAACTGAACATGTGTGCCAATTTTCAGCTTGTTCGGAATTTTGTCCGGGTAAAAGTCTTCCACTCCTGGGCTATTACAATATCTGGTAGTATTGAATAGGTATGCCTACCAAAGAAAAGCATGTGAAATTTTGATACTAAGGTAAGAAGTCTGTGCATGACTTTCATTTTTCCAGTAAACAAAGAAATTAGCACTGTTAATTTTGAAGATAGGCCTATTGAAGCTCTACTTGATCAAATCAATGGATCGAAGAGGAAACTACTTATTTTGTAATAATCTCGCATCATAATTATACAAACTTACCTAGATGTTAATCTTTATGTGCCTAGATCAATATGGTAGGTACTTTTATTCTATAGACTTGTAGGCCTAATACAGAATGTTACTTAAATCCTCTGTTTTTATATTCTGAAATGGTGATTTTTTTTAGTTTTTATGCCTGAATGCCCATTTTAACATGCAAGGCCAATTATTCCATGGAATCATCTTGTTAGCATTTTATGAGCATCTGCTTATTTGCCACTCAAAGCAAAAAAATGCATTTGTTGCCTGCCAGAAAAATAAAGTCAGTCTATATTCAAACAAAATGTCTTCCAATACCTTCTATATTTAATTACAATTGAAGTATTTTAGTACCGGTAATGATAATACAGGAGTATCAGTCGCTTTACAGGCACATTACCAGCAAGATTACGATAAATTTGAAACCCATTTTTTAAGTACGAACATCAAGTTATATGATAAAACTGATTTTTTATTTTATTGAAAATTTTCACGTAAATTTTCATGAAAATTTTCTGAAAATTGCCAACACTAGCTGTAGCTGATCACGCTTTAGAATTGGATAATAAAATTCAATTTGATCAAACGTCTGTCTTGTTCAAGATAGATTCAGCAGCGCCACAAGTGGTTAGGGAGGCAATAGAAATTAAAAAACATCCCCACAACTTCAACAGGGATCACTGTTTTGTCCACAGCCATGCATGCGATCCTGTTCTAAAGTCAGTCACTAAAATAGAAACAATATAGTTTAAAGAAGTCAACCCTATTGGGGAAGATATCATAGACCCAGTCCAAGAGATAGTGCCGGTTCAAGAGGAAGATGTCTGGGGTGGATGACTACGAAATAGGAAAGTTGTCTAGCAAAATGACAATCTGACAGTGAATTTAGGAAGCTTATTTAAGTTAACCAATCAAAAAACTTTAATTATAGTAACAATAGAAAAAACAATAAGAAACAGTAGTAAATTCATAAACTTCATATCATATTTCAAGTCTTGAAGAAGAAGACAAAATGGTCTTCGAAACATCGACAGGAAAATATCATTACCGCCGCTACGAAACAACCCGATAAATAAAAAATTACATATTTTTAATTGTTCATGCATCCACATCAATAATTACCATTCACCGTCTCAAATCTAGTAGGCCTACATTATGTATTATTATTACTAGGAAAACGCTGAAAGGGGTATTTAACCGCTAAACTCAAAAAATATATTTCATTCAAGCTAACTAGTAAAGAATTTAGCAATTAACAGAAAACTTATTGGGGCCACCATGACCTCCCAAAAAATTGTCAAACATGACATTTTTCGAGCTAGGTCCCATCGGCAAAAATCTCCCATAAGAAATAACATGGGGACGATCTTTATGCACCGTGACCTTGGAGGATTTTGATCCAAAAAAATATTGGCCATTATTGACGTACTCGACAGCCTTTTCTGTAAATTCTCTATATTTTGTTTTGCAATTTGGGCAAGTAGTTCGGTCAAAATATGCTGATTACCAAGATGGGGTGTGATTTTGGAATGCATATTTTTGCGTGTTTGAGGGTATATTTGGGCACAGTTTCAAGACACGATGTTATAAAGGGGCATTTTAGATTGGTACTATGCTCTAGTATCTATGTGGACCAAAAAAGAAGCAGGTAAAAGCCGATTTAGGAAATTTTCCAAAACACCAATTTTCGCCAATTTCTGGATCAAAAAAATTAAAAAATTCGTGTTAAATCGCAGTTACAAGATATAATTTTTTAAACGGTCATTTAAGTGTAGTATTGTGCTATAGATCACGTGGTAAAAAATAATTTTTGGGGTTTTTAGCCCCTTTAAGTCCCGCCGCGTTGATGGATGAGCGTTTTTGTCAGTTTTTAGTTTGCGTAGGACCACTTTTCCGTTGCAAGTGCTTTTTAAATGCATTGTAGGTGGTTGTTGTCAAGTTTCTATTGTTACGTGTTAGGGCCTAATTGTTATTAAACCTAAAAAAACTCATATTAAAACCTTTATTCCATGGATTCTAGCAAACTTTTTCAAATTTTTCTTTCAGAAAGCAACACATCACCATAACCTTAATGTTCATGTAAAATATGAACGTGTTAGCCCCACCCGTCTGGTCAGAATCGGCCCAAATGTCACGAAAATATCGCGTAATTTTTTTTTTTAAATCGTAAAAGTACGATATTCAAATATTTCTTCGAATGTACCCAAAAACGTGGCAGGTTTTAGTTCAGAGATTTCGAAGGCCTCCATAAAATTTCATCGCAATTGGAGTATCGGTTTAGCCGGAATCGTGTTAACAAACACACAAAAATACAAACAAAAACAAAAAATAAAAACGAAAAAAATCGTAAAATTGCGATTTTCATGACGAATAAGTTTTCGATCGCGCCCAAAAAGGTGGCAGTTCTAAGTCAAGAGATTTTGAAGGCCTCCAGAAAATTTCATCATAATTGGAGTATCGGTTTAGCCGGAATCGTGTTAACAAACACACAAAAATACTAACAGAAAAAACAAGAAAATAAAAATAAATCGTAAAATTGCAATTTTCATGAGGAATAATTTTTCGGTCAATTTTTCGAACCATGCAGTTCTAAGTTCAGAGATTTCAAAGGTCTCCAGAAAATTTCATTGAAATTGGAGTATCGATTTAGCCGGAATCGTGTTAACGAACACAGAAAAATAATTTTTTTTAAAAAAACATTCCAGATTTTTTTCTCCAGTGTAGTGAAATGGAATCTTCACTTCGCTTGCTACGCTCGCTACGTTCATCCAATTATTTATTTTAGAAATTGTACAAATATTCAAACATTAAGATGAACAACTCCATAGAAAGTTAGAACAGGGCCATGAGGCCCCAGGCTCAAAGTGTCTAATTTACTATGCCTTTATTTCTAGTGTTAAAAATGCCTATCGGCTAGTTAGATCGGAGAAGGGTTGACAGGTTGGGAAAGCAAAGAGAACATAAATCCCAGCCTGAAGGGCTGGGAGCGACAAAACTTTTCACCTGCTGATGACAACTGCAGCTAATTTAAAGTTGTTACCTTAATCCACGACGCATTTCGTCCTTCTGGGACTCATCAGGCGGATGGTGGCCACTAAAAATCAGCTAACTACATGCAAACAAAACTCACAACACATAACCAAACCTGTGGTAGGGCCACGCAAGAAGCAAATTCTACATGCATGTTGTCATCATCAGCAAGGTTATTTCAAACACCATTCATACTGAGCCACACCGTCAGCACAACCAGTAAGGGGGCTTCCCTCCCAACTCTAGTGCTCGGGAGACAAAACAACCATGACTTACCCTGGATTCGAACCAGGACCCTTGGCAACAAGAGAAAAGCTGCCCCTTCTGTTGTTGCTCGGCCAGGGTGCCTCTTCATTCATACTGAGAGAAAGGGTTAGAGATAGGAAGGGTGGAAAGTCACACAACAGCACAACCAGTGAGGGGGAATTCCCTCCTAGACTCTGGTGCTTGGGCGACCAAGGCCCGTGGCAACGAGAGAGACTGTCCTACTAATTGTGACTGGGATCAGAGGTGATGCAGGTGATGAACCTGTTAGACCCTTCTCTTCTTTTCCTTCAACCTCTTCACCTGCAGCCAAGAGCTAGTAAAGCACATGTGCCTGTGCCATGGCCAAGAGCTTGCAACTTGTAGTGTCTTTTCCTTTCGTTTTCTAATCCCAGTCACAATTAGTAGGACAGTCTCTCTCGTTGCCACGGGCCTTGGTTCAAATCCAGGTTAAGACATGGTTGTTTTGTCGCCCAAGCACCAGAGTCTAGGAGGGAATTCCCCCTCACTGGTTGTGCTGTTGTGTGACTTTCCACCCTTCCTATCTCTAACCCTTTCTCTAAGTATGAATGAAGAGGCACCCTGGCCGAGCAACAACAGAAGGGGCAGCTTTTCTCTTGTTGCCAAGGGTCCTGGTTCGAATCCAGGGTAAGTCATGGTTGTTTTGTCTCCCGAGCACTAGTAGAGTTGGGAGGGAAGCCCCCTTACTGGTTGTGCTGACGGTGTGTCTCAGTATGAATGGTGTTTGAAGTAACCTTGCTGATGATGACAACATGCATGCAGAATTTGCTTCTTGCGTGGCCCTACCACAGGTTTGGTTATGTGTTGTGAGTTTTGTTTGCATGTAGTTAGCTGATTTTTAGTGGCCACCATCCGCCTGATGAGTCTCAGAAGGACGAAATGCGTCGTGGATTAAAGTAACAACTTTAAATTGAGGCGTATGAATAACGTAATGGAATAACGTATAATCCCGTATTCGACGAGAAATAAGGCATAAATGCCGTTCCAAAAATGTATTCCTCAACTCCAATATGTATTTCAGGAAACATTTACCGTAAGTATATTAGTTATACATTGTTCCAATTAAATCCAAATCAATCCAAATCCAGGCTGGATGTCCACTATTGGAATACCGTATAACGATTGAATAAAAACTGCAAATATAATTTTATACGTCGCAATTGAGAAGTCATATAAAAAATGATTATACCTTATTCCAGTTGTTGCCATTATTCATGAAATTGTCCAAGATGGGTATAACATATAATGGAACTAAATATAATAGGCCTATGTTATTCCATTTCTGCGACTTAGTTAGAAATCTGTCAATAAGTGGAACAATGTATACTCGTCTTCCAGACACATCCTTTATACATTATTCCATTATGTGTTATTCCAGTGCTTGGCGGGATAGGAGGGAAATGATAATAAGTGGAATAACATATAATGGAATTATACGTTGATCCATAGTTTGACAGCATTACTGCCTCCATGGCAAAGTGTGGAACAACGTATAATTTGTGTTATACACTATTACAACTTGTGGCGTAATGATCGGAATACGTCAACGAATGGAACAACGTATAATTTGTGTTATACACTATTCCAACTTGTGGCAAAATGATCGGAATACGTCAACGAGTGGAGTAACGCATAATATTTCGAGTAAGAAACTCTTAACTACAGTTGTAAATACGACCGATAGATCGCGCCACAACCTTTTTTTCGTTTTCTTGTTTTAAAAATTAAAAAAAGCTAGAAACACTATTTTACTATTTTAATTATAAACAGTTTTTCTCCTTATTCCAAAACAATCTTTTCTGAGTTACTTCACCTAGAGGCTCAATAATTGTGCAAATTTTACTTAGATTTCCACTAAACTCCGAAATTTTAAGGCTACAAGCTGTATTTATGTAACTTTATTGTTAATTAAATTCATTAAATTAAAACATATGTGGGTACAAAATTGGTACAAAAGGACATGTTAATTAGTTCTAAGCCAAATATGTCAAAACACATATTTCTATCCAAATTCATATTCTAGAGACAGCACAGACAGTTTTAAAAAAAAAATGTTTTTTACTACTAAAGGGTGGGGAATGAAAAGAAAAGAAAGAAAAAGAAAAAGAAAAAGAAAGAAGAAGAAAAAGAAAAATGAAATGAAAAACCTGATTTATTAGACAATTTCACTTAAACAAATTTGAAGTTTGCCAAAAAGCAGGAACTTCCAATATTCTTTATCAAAATTTATCAAAATGCTTCCAATAATACAAAAATGATACAAAATAACAAGAGAACGACCAGAATTTTGCAAAGAATGAAAACAAATTGTTTTGTAATAGGGAATTTGCATAACATTATTTTATGGTTCTACTGGGTTAAGGCCACCTTCCTTTAAACAAAAATATCTTCTTTTCTTGATTTTGAGAATATTTTCATTTATAAAATAAGGGTGAAAGTTTCCTTCATATTTTGGCGGGAAAAAACGGGTCATACGTCACCAGCCTTCATGATACCAGTCAACCAATCACGTAACAATATATCAATTTACACGCTTTCGGAGATTATCTTGACTGTGGAAGCATATTTTGACATCTAGTTTGTTCTAATAAGCTTAATATTTTATTTTATTCATGTAGTAATATCACAACGTAAGATTTAACCGCATTTTACTTGATAATAATAAGTAAAAACACAATGCTGATTATAAAACTTGGAAAAGGACATCAATTGTTGTTTATTGTTAGCCATTGTTGTATGAACCAAACACTTTGGTAAAAGGAGGGAATTTCGTTGTTTATCTAGGCGGCCGTGTTCGTCATGAAGGCCGGTGACGTAGGCAGCCGTTTCAAAATAAATGTACGGGAAATATAAAAGGTCAAACTTTGACCCTCAATAGATATTGAACGATTAACTTTAAAAACCTTAAATTATCGTTCATATCATTTTTCGACAAATATCTATATATTGCAGATATTATTACCGATATCTGGAACTTATGCAAATTTCCCATTGAAATTAAACTTATGCAATCCTATACGAAATTAAATACATTGTAAAGTAAAATCATCCTTGAATAAACAAAAGTATGAATACTCATTAATTAAATTATGTTTTGTAAATTATTCAATGGCTCATAGCCAAACCTTTTTTTTAAATTGGAAAAATCGTTGTTTCTTCAAGAAATTTATGTGTACAGCATTACTCATAAAAATGTTTTCCACGTGAAAACCTGAACAATTAATGCCTCTCTTTATGTGGTGATAAACTAGGTCTTCTTCTGTTTCTATTATGCCTACATTGACAAATTTAAGTCATCATGTGACTTGATAACCTATACAGAACTTTCCTTCCTCCTCTTCCCTAATGACCTTCTTCTTTGCCTAAAACCAGCCTGCTCGCTTTTATTTTGGTTTTAAAATGTTTTTAACCTGTAGTGTATGCCTAATTATCAAATAATTAATGGTTAATTAACGGTGACAGATATTTCACAGGCTGCTTTCGTGTTCAGTTCAAGTTTAAATAATGTGATATTGAAGCAAAGCAAGTGTATTTACAATTGCAATTTTTGTCATTTATAATATACATATATTTATATATTTTCAATGTCGGGGAAAAATTATTTCTATTAACACTAAACATGACAAATTTATCATCACTTTAAAATTTCTGCGGATAATTAACTAATTAATTTTGATTTGACATGTGAGCGCAGCGAACGTATTCTACAATTTCAATTCAAACTACGCTTATTCTGTGACTGTGCATGTATGTGTGAGTACTAAAAAAATCCGCCGAATCGCCCGTCTAAAGATGGAACAACATAGGTACTCGAAACAGTATACTTTATTCCAGGAAGTTACATTAAGTACATTATGAATAATAGTGCTGAAAGATGGAACAACATATACTCGAAACAGTATATTAGGGTTTTTCACCATGTAACCTATTTTGTATTACCTAACACTTCATGCCAGAACATCGTATACCCGATAGAGTTCAACACTTGAAATATTATAGGTTGTTCCACTTTCTTACGTTCTAAAATAATAACACTTTACTTCGGAATAAGATATAACAAAATTTATATGTTATTCCACATTTTGCCATGCGTACAATACTGTGCCACATTATGGATCTGTGTCTAATTCGAAAGTAAAATATACTCTGAAGATTATACGTTGTTCGACTCGTTGACGTATTCCGATCATTACGCCACAAGTTGGAATAGTGTATAACACAAATTATACGTTGTTCCACACTTTGCCATGGAGGCAGTAATGCTGTCAAACTATGGATCAACGTATAATTCCATTATATGTTATTCCACATATTGTCATTTCCCTCCTATCCCGCCAAGCAATGGAATAACATATAATGGAATAATGTATAAAGGATGTGTCTGGAAGACGAGTATACATTGTTCCACTTATTGACAGATTTCTAACTAAGTCGCAGAAATGGAATAACATATATTATATTTTGTTCCATTATATGTTATTCCCATCTTGGTCAATTTCTTGAATAATGGCAACAACTGGAATAAGGTATAATCATATTTTATATGACTTCTCAATTGCGATGTATAAAATTATATTTGCAGTTTTTATTCAATCGTTATACGGTATTCCAATAGTGGACATCCAGCCTGGATTTGGATTTAATTGGAACAATGTATAACTAATATACTTAAGGTTAATGTTTTCTGAAATACATATAGGTGTTGAGGGGTACGTTTTTGGAACGGCATTTATGACGTTTTTCTCGTCAAAAACGAGATTATACCTTATTCCATTATACGGTATTCCACTCCCCCTTTAAATTAGCTGCAGTTGTCATCAGCAGGTGAAAAGTTTTGTCGCTCCCAGCCCTTCAGGCTGGGATTTATGTTCTCTTTGCTTTCCCAACCTGTCAACCCTTCTCCGATCTCACTATGCCTTTAAGATATAGGGCCTACCACTTACCCACATTATAAAATACAATAGAAATAAATTAAATATAAAAGGCAAAAGTAAAGGGTGAAGAATGATGGTAAACAATGTCAATAGCTAGTAAAGAATATTTTGTTAATAGATGAGCACGCAAACTCCTCACTCTATCAACAACTGTTGTTCGTTGTTTTATGTTAGCAGTTAGGCCTATGGTATATTATTGCTGTATTTATTTATTTTATTATAAATCAGTCTAAGCAAAATTATAGACAATAGGTCTATAATTAATTATATAGGCCTAGGCATATAAATAATAATTTACGTAGGCCTAATCACCTGGCTATTTAGGCTAGATAAATTTCAGCGACGAACATTAATATTAGTGAGTGAACTTTGAAACGTGTCGGTCCACATTTGGGAACACGGGAAGTGATTTGCCATTTTCACCCGGTTAAACTTAGTGTTAAACAAAACAATATTTACTTATAACTCACAATATTGGGGAGCAATTTTATCATTTTGGTGCATCCCCATGCATCAATTAACAACATTTTGGGAGAGCAACGACAATGTAGCCTACCTGTGATTGTAGGCCTAGGTACATATTTATGAGTCACAATTGACAAACACGGAATGAGATACATGTGTTCTTCAAGTAAGCACCCATCACCTTTGGGTTTATAAATAAACCCAAAGCATATTCAGTCAGTTGCATAATTCGCCACCAGGTAGCAACCCCTTTGCTTGGAAACACGTATGGGGGACCTTATGACAGAAGCGCTGCGAGCGGTGCAGTTCAACAAATTCACAGTCTGCTCCGGAACTCTGCTAGTTTGACGAAATCGACATTTTTTTGTTCTTTTACTTTATTTCCTTTGCCTAATCACTGATATTTCATAGTAAATTAAAAATAAATGGGCGGAAACCAATAAAAAATAATTTTCCGCTTCTGTTTTATACATCAAGTAGACTAAGTTATAAATAGCGAGGTGCGACGCGGCCTAGGCCTACCGTGCTGAGATGTTGTACTCACTGCAAGTAACCTTACTAGAACCAGTGTTGGATCAGTTCTTTTTTTAAATGAACTTTTAAAAAGTTCAGTTCACAGCTCAAATAATGAACTTTTAAAAAGTTCAAGTCCTTTTAAAGCCTAAAATTTGGAAAAGTTCAAGTTCGTCTAAAATATGAACCAAGTTCTTTTAAAAGTTCTTTTGTACAAAAAAATCACTAGGCCTATTTTATTAAAGGCTGGCGTAAAATGAAGAAAAACACTAGGAAAAACATAAGGGGTGTTCGAGTACCAAACTACTCGCGAGTTTGAGTCTTACGAAAGTGTTGAGCTGTCTTTGATCGTGTTGATGATTTGTACTACATTCTCGTCAATCAGCTTGTAAAATCATGGCAGATACTTAGCATTTTAGGCTTCGAAGATTTTTTTTCCGAAAGTTGGCGTGCATAGTTTTAACTTCGTGAATTGAATCGTGCGTGACCTTGTCAAAAACAGCTGAACGTGCGTTAACGTTGGCCTACGATGGAACAACGATTTGTTATTGTTTTAAAGCGTCGACGGCGGCGAGTCGACGGCTGCTCGACGCACGGAAAGAACTTTCAAATGAACTTTCTAAAACTGAAAAGTTCGTTCTCGGAAAGAACTTTTAAAAGTTCATGTTCATTCATTTAAAAAAGAGTAAGTTCACTGAAAAGTTCACAAAAAAAGAACGCGTTCTTTTTTAAAGTTGCTTCCCCAACACTAAAAAAAATATATATATATTGAATCATCACGTTGTTGCTGTTAGAAGCAAAAAAACTTCAAAACCTTCAACGTTGCTATTTTAAACTAAAATCCTTTTGTGGTGAAAGTCCTTTATATTTAAAATAACAACGTTTAAGGTTTTGTAGGTGGAGTATTTTAGTAAAATAGGTTGGTAAAGCCTAGTAAATAAAATCAAGACGTAAATAGCAAACATGGCGAATCAATGACAATGACACTGACAGTGAAATGAGCGAGTGTTTGTGTTCAATCTGTGTTATTTTCAGAGTGATTACTGATTAGTATAAATAAATCGTTAATAATGAGTTCTTCTTCATTTGTTTCTCATTTGAAATTGTTTTTTATTGTTTTTCTTTGAAAACAAAAACAGTGTTGAAAAGTTGGACCGCACCAACTGAACTAGGCCTACCTATTACAAAAATGACGGATTCAAGCAAACTAAAAGTGATTAAATAAGTCCAGAAACTACTTTCTGAGGCCAAAGACCAAATAAATATCTAATAATATTCAGTTAGAAAAAGGAAAAATCATAAATTTAATGCAAAATTACACTTCCGTCAAATTACCCTTATAGGCAATTCCACGGTAACAGAATTAGGGGAGAGGGGGGTACCTTTGAACACTTTTTACATTTTTGTAGATTACCAGTTATGTTTATAAAGTAGGTCTACAATTTTTTTTACCTGATTACAGCATTCATTTGCCAACATTAATATGGTATCAAAAGTTTTGTGTAGTTCCACAGCAACATAAAAATATTAATTAATCTGCAACACTCCGAAATTGTTCAAAACCGACCCCCCCCCCCCCCCCCGGGGGGGCACATTTGAACTGCCTTGGGGCACATTTGAACAAAGCTTATAATCTCAATTTATGGTCTACAATAACTGTAATCAACAAAATTTTTTACTTTTGCAACTAGTTTATTGTCATTTTACAGTAACTTAACAACAAACTGTGACATGTCAACAGGAAATGTCATCACGGCAATGGCTCTTTCCGTGCCACCACTGATTCTTGGTTGAGGCAATTTTAGTATAAAGTCCTCTCCACCAACTGGACAGAAATCTTCCCTCTCCGGAAAACCAAAATGCCATGTAGCCCTATCACCCTTTCTCCTCAAGAAACGAACTTGAAACTCATCCATATCCGGGGCAATCTCTTCAATACGGCCAACGTAGTGAACAGTGGACCATTTCCCAATGTAGCGAACAAGAACGAAATCATTGACTTTCAATTCACTCAAGATCAAATCCGATTCTATTTCTTCAAGACCATCAGAGTTGACTTCTTCTTCAGTGTCTAAGTCAACTATAGGCTCTTGTTTAGAATAGCTGCTCATAAGTGTAAAAGTGGCCTAGGCTACTGCCTACTAGTCAAATAAAACAATAATTCTGCACTAGAATGGCATTAACAACATTCCAGAATTAACTTTCTATTAGGCCTAGAGAATTTTGTAGGTCCTCATAATACTGCCCAGTGCCCAGCCAAAAACTTGCATAAGGTCACGAACATTGGCATTTTGGTAGTGTTCAAATGTGCCCCACAATTTCTGTTCAAAACTGCCCCCTTCTACCATTTTAGGCCTTCATGCTGAAATCTCCCACCAACCTGTTGATATTGGTTTCCCACTAGTTCCACATTTTAAGCTACCCAGTAGGGTAGTAATATCAACCAATATCACCTTTGTATCATGATTGTATCATATTAAAATATTCAAATATATATCAAAATAAATATTTGGTTACTTCCCTTGATTTTCATGTTTAGCAGATTGCTTGAAAAGTATCCCATGCTTCCATGTCAAATTATGCATGCAAGTGTGTCTGGTGGTGCTCTCTGGTGGTAAAATGTCAAACTACAACTTTTGGCTTGGATAGGTGGGAAATTTGAAATGTTCAAATGTGCCCCCCGTTCAAATGTACCCCCCTCTCCCCTACCAATCGGACAGATTTAACACATTGTAATTATTTATACTGATTAATTGTAAGTTTTTGCACATCTTATAATTACAAATAACAACTAGAAGTTGACTTTCAATTATGCAATAAAAGTTTCTTTAAAAATACTTATATTTCATCGATATAAAGTAATGAGCATAGCGAAGATTCCATTTCACCACACTGGAGAAGCAAATCCGGAATGCTTTTTTTTTCTTTTTTTTCCTTTTTGTCTGTTTGTTAACTTTCCGCTGGCTACAGTGCGCCCCGCTAGTTCTAGGATATTTTTTATAAGAGCGCACCCGAAATCCTTTTCCACCCGCGTACCTAAGCTTTTCGTGTTGGCCGTGTTGGCCAAAAGTTGGCCCACCCCAACGACAGAAGTACCAGGGGGCCTACCCTAATGAAATGAAACATGGTAGGCCTACTGTATAATTTAATAATAGGCCTATAGATCTCTAATAATAAAATATAGGCTGTGGATATTTGTACCGTCAGCTGTACGAATAGTGCAAAATTATTCGTACGGTCAATGATCTGATTGGATAAAGGCGCGCCGTAATAAAAGTGTCGTCCTTCCGTCGTCCTTTTATGCTGTTTTCAACAAAAAAACATCAAGACCTTTAACATCGCTATTTTAAACGAGAGTCCTTTTTGGTAAGCCTAGGCCTAAATGTCGTCGTCCTTTTTGCTGTTTTGGTAACAAAAAAGGAAGTGGCTATTTAACCGTAGGCTAAGGACAAATTAACAATAACAAATCGTCCGTAGCAGTACGATACCACCTAACTAGGCCAATAGCTTCAAATAGGTATCACAGTGCATTGTGGTAGCGCGTCCGAATTCTATGCGAAAGGTCGGCAGTTCAAATTTTTGTTCGGTCGTTTTTTTTTTACCATTCTATTTGGGTCCATGTTTTTTCTGCAAATGATTTCACTACATTCGGCCCCGTCGCAAACACAATTCTAGATGATAAAAGCGTTTAAAAAGTGCTAGACCCTAGGCCTAGGCCTATTTTAAGGAAAAGCCTTATCTCTACACCTCGACGTGTAGGTAGGCAACCGAAAAAGGACTTTCGTTTAAAATAGCAACGTTAAAGGTCTTGGAAGATTTTTTTGTTACTAAAACAGCAAAAAAGGACGACGACAACTGAAAAGGGACTTTCGTTTAAAATAGCAATGTTAGGGTAAAGGTCTTGGAAGATTTTTTTGTTACCGTAGTACAGTCTACGGTTAAATTGTTTAACGTAATTTTTCCGTAGCTACGGTTAAATAGCCACAGCGAACAAAAAAATCTTCCAAGACCTTTAACGTTGCTATTTTAAACGAAAACCCTTTTTCGGTTGTCGTCGTCCTTTTTTGCTGTTTTATTAACAACAAAAAACCTTCCAAGACCTTTAACGTTTCTATTTTAAACAAAAGACCGTTCTAGGCTGCCTACCTACACGTCGAGGTGTAAAGATAAGGCTTTTCCTTAACCAGTTCAGTGGCTATGACGAGTTATCTCGTCACGACAGGTTTGTTCCCACAGCGCTCTGGACGTAATATTACGTCATACACTCATACGCAATTTGAAACGCTCCAACAGTGGCCGTGATGAGTTGTGTTTGAGTTTGAATATTCCCGCTGGCTTTGAAATCTCCGTGTTAGTTTACTCATTGGCTCACTGGCTTCATGTGAATAGATTTTTTCATTGGTTGACTGAAGAAACTCCACCTTTTTAGGGCGGAGTTTTGGGATAGGTGTGTTACACGATGCAGTCAAAATATCGTTAGCGTGTTCTTAGATGTTTATTGATATTAACGGTATTATTGATCGTTTGTAGTGAGAATTATTTCAGTGGTATTGAAAGTGAAGGTGAATTTGATAGAAATACTGTTGTAGAAGTGTCAGACAGTGACGGCGAGTCTGGTATTTAGAAATCAGAGTAATTCAAATGCGCGGGATTATTCAGATGTTGACGCGATTATTGTCGTGTCAACAAGCTGGCTGGTCTTATGTAGGCGGGCCTAGACCTCGGTTTCCATTCGTTGAATTGCCTAGGCTAAATAAACAGGAGATAAATTTATAAGTTTATTGAACTAGAGATGTCATAAAGCTCGCGCGCCCGCTCTGCTTTCGCTCCTTGACCATGAAATAAAGTAGCCACTGTGGGGGCGGCTGGCGCAAAAGAACTAGCCACTGAAGTGGTTAAAATAGGCCTAGGCCTAGCACTTTTTAAACGCTTTTATCATCTAGAATTGTGTTTGCGACGGGGCCGAATGTAGTGAAATCATTTGCAGAAAAAACATGGACCCAAATAGAATGGTAAAAAAAAACGACCAAACGAAAATTTGAACCGCCGACCTTTCGCATAGAATTCGGACCCGCTACCACTCAGCCACAATGAACTGTGATATTTGAAGCTATTGGCCTAGTTAGGTGGTATCGTACGGCTGACCGTACGAATAATTTTGCACTAGTCGAACGGCTGACCGTACGAATATCCACTGCGTAAAATATATATCATTTCAAGTGGTTTTTCGTTGTTTTTATTGAAGAAAAAGTGTTAAAAACCTGGTCCATACCAACCGAAAAAGTGCCCCGATGGCTTGGGCAAGCCGGAACTTCTTCGGTTGGTAGGGCCTATGGACCGGTTTTAGGCCTACAAAACTACTTTCGCTAGGTTAGCCCAACTTTTCGCTGGCTACAGTGCGCCGCGCTTGTTCTAGGCTAATCGATAAGAGCGCACCTGAAATCCTTTTCGTTACAAAACTACTTACCGGTAGTTGTTTTTCTTTTTCAGTGTATTTGTTGAAAAAATAAGTGTTAAAAAACCGGTCCATACCAACCGAAGAAGTAGGCCTACCTAGGGGCCTAGGGTAGGCCTAGGGCTAGGCCTAGACATAGAGAAATAACCGGGGTGCCTAGGTCCTCGAGCCGGTACTTGTGTAGGCCTAGTTGGTGTGGCCCAACTTTTCAAAAAAAAATTTTTTTTTTTTTTACTCAACCTACAAAATCTTTAACGTCGCTATTTAAAATAGAAAATGACTTTTAATGGAAAAGTACTTTCGTTTAAAATAGGCTAGGCCTCTTTTTTTATGTCTGTCCGGGCGTCCGGGCGTTTTTTTCAAAATAATGCAAAATGTCCGGTTATTTCACCCAATTCCATGCAGAGGCGCATGCGCACCCTTCCGCCCCCTTCATACCATCCACGGACCGTAAATCGCCGAATAAGAGCAGCCGATCATGTCGAGCGTGTCACACAACACGCCAGGCTAGGCGTGCAGCAAGCAGTGTTACTATCACTGATTTAGTTAGGCTACCATTTCCGTGACGTTTCGTGCCTTGTGTCCACGTCGTACGGCGTACGTAAGGAAGTGTTTGTAGGCCTGGGCCACTTGTCTTAGTTCTGTCATAAAATGTAGTGTTCATTTAAAAAATAACCCCACAATTTAAAATGGCGTCGGCACCACTGTCCTCCGTGACCCTTGTTCAGATCGCCTAACGCTATCTGACGGTAAAAATGTCCAAACAAAAATTTCGCCTCCGGCGGCTGGGGCTCCGCCCCAGACCCCTTGTAGTCCGCGAATGTCTGTGAACGAAATGTCCTCTTTTTTGCTGAGACACTTATGGTAACTCTAGATGATATGATTCCATTTTAGATTTTTGGTACTGGAGTGTAATAAAATAGTACACAATGAGTTGTTCTTGACTTTTTCATCAATGGTGAGTGTTTATGTTGATTTTAGTTGAAAAAAACGGTATTGAAAAGTTGGGTCATACCAACTAGGCCTAGGCCTAGGGCCTAGGCCCTACACAAGTACCCTCGAGCCTAGGCTCCTAACAAGTGACGTCAACAACAATGAAACAAATGAATTGTGTTCAGTTCATTTGTTTCATTGTTTTTGAGGTCACTTGCAAGTAGGCCTAGCCTAAGCCTACGGTCTAAGCCTACCTAAGCCTAGGCCTAGGCTTAGCCCTAGCCTTACACATGCACACAATCCAGGGCAACCTAGGGGCCTAGGTAGGCCTACCTAGGCATAGCCACTAGTCTTAACTATTGCATGAAATCAAATTGATTAAAAACATTTCGTTATAGGGCCTAAGCCTGATTAACATAGTTACCTCTGTCATTTTCAACAAGGATTTTCAATACGCAAGGCATAGACTAGGCCTACTATACATGTGTGAAAAATCTCTTCCGCCAGGAACTCTCCATCTCTCTACTGGGCGCCACGTCGCCGTTACAACAATAGAAAATCCGCTAGGGGAAAGAAGAACAAAAAGACTCTTTTTCACGCGCCAATTTAAAGATTTTAACATCGGCGGTGTAACTAATAGGGGGGGTAAATAAAGAAAATAGACCAAACTAGGAGAATAACATCCCACAAAAATGATAGATAAAAAAAAAGCATACAACTACACAAGATAAAACACGATTTGACTTTTTTGGCAGGCCTCCTGAAATTGTCTAGGACGCCAAAAACCACACCAATGGCTAGGAAACAAAACGTCCGTCACATGCAAATGTTTAATTTTTTTAAACCAACTAGAATATATCACATCACCAAAATTATACTATCTTAAACATACTATATGCCCTTCAATAAAACGCAAACTTGATTTTTGGCACACCTTTTGAAATGCTCTAGGACACCATGAAGCCCATCCAACACATAAATAAATAAGCTTCCGTTCACATGCAAAAATTTTTTAACCAAACTAGAATTCTACACATCAACAAATTTACTACCTAAACATAAAAATATGCCCTCAATAAAACACAACTTGATTTTTTGGCACACATCCTGAATATGCTCTAGGACACCTGAACCCATTCTCTCGGATAGGAAAAACGTTCCTTCACATGCAAATAATTTTGTTTTTTTATCAAACTAGAATAATCACATCAACCAAATTTTATACTATCTTAAACAACTATATGCCCTTCATAAAAAACAATTTATTTTTTGGCACACCTTCTGAAATGCTGATAGGGACACCTGAGCCCATCAACAGATAAAAAATAAGCTTACCGTCACATGCAAATATATTTTTTTAAACCAAACTAGAATATATCACATCACCAAATTTATACTATCTTAAACAAACATATATGCCCTTCAATAAAAAAACGCAATTTGATTTTTTGGAACACTCCTGAAATGCTCTAGGTCACCCCTGAAGGCCACCAACACTCAACGACCAAAAACAGATAAAAAATAAGTTCCGTCACATGCAAAATAATTTTTTCTAAACCAAACTAGAATCTATCACATCACCAAATTTCAATACTATCTTAAACAAACATATATGCCTTCAATAAAAAAAACACCAATTTGATATTTTTGGCACACCTCCTGAAAATGCTATAGGACACCGGAAGCCCCATCCAACAGATAAACAATTAAGCTTTCCGTCCACATGCAAATAATTTTTGTTTTAAAACCAAACAAGAATATATCACATCACCAAAATTTATACTATATTAAACATAACATATATGCCCTCAATAAAAACGCATTGATTTTTTTGGCACACCCCTGAAATGCTCTAGGACACCTGAAGCCCATTCCATCGGATAGGAAATAACGTTCAGCACATGCAAATAATTTTTAAACCAAACTAGAAAATATATCACATCACGAATTATACTATCTTAAAACATACATATATTCCTTCAATAAAAACACAAACTTGATTTTTGGCACACCTCCTGAAATGCTCTAGGACCACCTGAAGCCCATCCAACAGATAAAAATAAGCTCTAAGCTTCCCGTCACATGACAAATTAATTTTTTTTAAACCAAAACTAGAATATATGCACATCACCAAATTATACTATCTTAAACATACATATATGCCCTTTCAAAACAAAACACAACTTGATTTTTTGGCACACCTCCTGAAAGCTCTAGGACCACTGAAGCAATCCAACAGATAAAAAAATAAGCTTCCATCACATGCAAATAATTTTTTTAAACCAAACTAGAATATATCACATCACCAAATTTAACTATCTTAAAACATACATATATGCCCTTCAATAAAAACGCAACTTGATTTTTGGCACACTCCTGAAATGCTCCTAGGACACCTGACCCATCCATCGGATAGGAAAATAACGTTCCGTCAATGCAAATAATTTTTTTTAAACCCGAAACTAGAATATATCTACATCACCAAATTTTATACCATCTTAAACATACACATATGTCCCTTTAATAAAACACCACTTGATTTTTTGCACACCTCCTGAATGCTCTAGGACCCTGAAGCCCATCCAAACAGATAAAAAATAAGCTTCGTCACATGCAAATTTAATTTTTTTAAACCAAACTAGAATATATCACATCACCAAATTTATTACTATCTTCAAACAAAACATATATGCTCTTTAATAAAAACACACTGCATCTTTTAGCACACATCATGAAATGATTATGAGGACACCTGAAGCCATCCAAAACAGATAAAAAAATAAGCTTCGTCACATGCAAATATTTTTGTTTAAACCAATACTAGAAGATATCACACACCAAATTTATACTTGCTAAAACATACTATATATGCCCTTCAATAAAAACGCAATTTGATTTTTTGGCACACCTCCTGAAATGCTCTAGGGACACCTTCACCCCATCCATGGATAATTTTATTTTTTTTTTTTTATTTTCTGAAAAACGATTCCGTTCACATGCAAATAATTTTTTTAACCAAACTAGATATTATCACATCACCAAATATATACCATCTTAAACATACATATATGCCCCTTCAATAAAAACGCACTTGATTTTTTGGCAAACCTCCTGAAATCCTCTTGGACACCTGAACCCATCCATCGCGATAGGAAAAAACGTTCGTCACATGCAAATAAATTTTCTAAACCAAACAAGAATATATAACATCCACCAAATTTATACTATCTTAAACAATACATATATGCCCTGAATAAAAAAACGCAACTTGATTTTTGGCACACCTCCTGAAATCTCTTGGACACATGAAACCCCATCCATCGGATAGGAAAAAAACGTTCCGTCAATGCAAAATAATTTTTTTAAACCAAACTAGAATATATCACCTCACCAAATTTATACCATCTTAAAACATAACATTGTCCTTAATAACAACACAACTTGAATTTTTTGCACACCTCCTGAAATGCTCTAGGGACCCCTGAAGCCCATCCAACAGATAAAAAATAAGCTTCCGTCACATGGCATAATTAATTTTTTTTAAACCATTCAGAAAATATCACATCACCACATTTATAACTATCTTAAACAAACATATATTGCCCTTCAATAAAAAACAACAACTGATTTTTGGGCACACTCCTGAAATGCTCTAGGACCACCTGAAGCCCATCCAACAGATAAAAAAATAAGCTTCCTTCACATGCAAATAATTTTATTTTAAACCAAACTAGAAATATCACATCACCAAATTTATACTTTCTAAAACATACATATATGCCCTTCAACAAAAACGCAATTTGCTTTTTTGGCACACCTCCTGAAATGCTCTAGGACACTGCACCCCATCCATCGGATAGGAAAAACGATACGTCACATGCACAATAATTTTTTTTTAAAACCAAAAACTAGCATATATCACATCCACCAAATAATATACCATCTTAAACATACATATATGCCCTTCAATAAAAACGCAACTTGATTTTTTGGCACCACCTCTGAATCCTCTTGGACACCTGAACCCCATCCATCGGATAGGAAAAAAAAACGTCCGTCACATGCAAATAATTTTTTTAACCAAACTAGAATATATCACATCACCAAATTTAACTATCTTAAACATAACATATAGGCCCTTGAATAAAAACGCAACTTCGATTTTTTGGCACACCTCCTGAAATCCTCTTGCGACACCTGAACCCATCCACGGATAGGAAAAAACGTTCCGTCACATGACAAATAATTTTTTTAAACCAAACTAGAAGATATCACATCACCAAATTCTATACTATCTTAACGTACATATATGCCCTTCAATTAAAACAAACACAACCTGATTGTTTTGGCACACCTCCCTGAAATTGCTCTAGGACACCTGAAGCCATCCAACAGATAAAAAAAAGCTTCCGGTCACATGCAAATATTTTTTTTAAACCAAACTAAGAATATATCACATCACCAAATTTATACTATCTTAAACATACATATATGTCCTCAATAAAAACACAAACTTGATTTTTTGGCCACACTCCTGAAATCCTCTTTTAGGACACATGAAGCCCATCAACAGATAAAAAATAAGCTTCCGTCACATGCAAATAATTTTTTTAAACCAAACTAGAATATATCACATCACCAAATTTATAATATCTTAAAAACATAAATATATGCACTTCAATAAAAACGCAACTGATTTTTTGGCAACCTCACTGAAATGCTCTAGGACACCTGAACCCATTCTATCGGTTGAAATAACGTTCCTTCACATGCAAATAATTTTTTTAAACCAAAACTAGAATATATCACATCACCAAATTTATACAATCTTAAAACATACATATATGTCCTTCAAAAAAAACACAAACTTGATTTTTTGGCACACCTCCTTGAAATGGCTCTAGGACACCTGAAGCCATCCAACAGATAAAAAATCAGCTTCCATCACATGCAAATAATTTTTTTAAACCAAACTAGAATATACACATCACCAAAGTTATAATATCTCTAAACATACATATATGCCCTTCAATAAAAAAACGCAACTTTATTTTTTGGCAAACCTCCTGAAAATGCTCTAGGACACCTGAAACCCCATCCATCGGATAGGAAATACGTTCCGTCCCCATGCAAATAATTTTTTAAAACCAAACGAGAGTATATAAAATCACCAAATTTTATTTTAACCATCCTAAACATACATTTGTCCTTCAATAAAAACACAAAACTGATTTTTTGGCACACCTCCTGAAATGCTCTAGGCACCTGACAACACATTCTCCGCGATAGGAAATAACGTTCCTTCAAATGCAAATAATTTTTTTAACCAAACTAGAATATATATTCACATCACCAAATTTATACCATCTAACAAATATATGTCTTCAATAAAAACCAACAACTTGATTTTTGGCACACCTCCTGATAATGCTCTAGGACCCCTGAAAGCCCATCCAACAGATAAAAAAATAAAGCTTCAACACATTGCAAATAATTTTTTTTAAACCAAAACTAGAATTATATCACATCACCACATTTATAAATACTTAAACATACATATATGCCTTCAAAAAAAACCACGCAACTTGATTTTTTGGCACACCATCCTGAAATGCTATAGGACACCGAAACCCATACATCGGATAGGAAATAACGTTCCGTCGCATGCAAATAATTTTTTTTTAACCCAAACTAGAAATATTTCACATCAACAAAATTATACCATCTTAAACATACACAGATGTCCTTTAATAAAAAACACAAACTTGGATATTTTTGGGGACACCTCCTGAATGCTCTAGGACCCCGGAAGCCCATCCAACAGATAAAAAATAAGATGCCGTTCAACATGCAAATAATTTTTTGTAAACCAACTAGAATATATCACATCACCAATATATACCATCTTAAACATCTATTATCGACATTCAATAAAAACGCAACTTGATTTTTTGGCCACACCTCCTGAAATCCTCTTGGACACCTGAAAAACCCCATCCATCGGATAGGAAAAAAACGTTCCGTCATGCAAATAATTTTTTTTAAACCAAAACTAGCAATATACACAAATCACCGAATTTATATATCTTAAACATACATATATTCCCGTCAATAAAAACACAAATGATTTTTGGACACCTCACTGGAAAATGCTCTAGGACACCATGAAGCCCATCCAACAGATAAAAAATAAGCTTCTAAGCTTCCGTCACATGCAAATAATTTTTTTTAAAACCAAACTAGAATATATCACATCACCAAATTATACTATCTTAAACCATACATATATGCCCTTCAAATAAAAACACAACTGATTTTTTGGGCACACCTCCTGAAATGCTCTAGGACCCCTGAAGCCCATCCAACAGATAAAAAATAAGCTTCCATCACAGTGCAAAATAATTTTTTTTAAACCAAACTAGAATATATCCACATCACCAAATTTATAATATCTTAACATACATATATGCCCTTCAATAAAAAACGCAACTGATTCTTTTGGCACACCTCCTGAAAATGCCTCTAGGACCCCGAACCCCATCCATCGGATAGGAAAGAACGTTCCGTCATGCAAATAATTTTTTTTAACCAAACTAGAATATATCAATCACTAAATTTATACCATCTTAAACATACACATATGTCCTTTAATAAAAAAACACACTGATTTTTTGGCACACCTCATGAAAATGCTCTAGGACCCCTAGAAGCCCATCAAACAGATAAAAAATAAGCTTCCGTCACATGCAAATAATTTTTTAAACCAAACTAGCACTATAATCCACATCACCAAATTTCATACCTATCTAAAAAACAATATATGCTCGTCAATAAAAAAAACACAACTTGATTTTTTGGACACCTCTGAAATGCTCTAGGACTCCTGAATCCATCCAACAGAATAAAAAATAAGCTTCGTTCAATGCAAATAATTTTTTTTAACCAAACTAGAATATATCACATCACCAATTTATACTTTTCCTAAAACATACATATAGCCCTCAACAAAAACGCAATTTGATTTTTTGGGCAAACCTCTGAAATGTCTAGGACACACTGACCCCATCCATCGGATAGGAAAAAACGATCCGTCCACATGGAAATAATTTTTTAAACCAAACTAGAATATATCACATCACCAAATATATACCATCTTAAACATACATATATGCCCTTCAATAAAAACGCAACTTGATTTTTTGGCACACCTCCTGAAATCCTCTTGGACACCTGAACCCCATCCATCGGATAGGAAAAAACGTTCCGTCACATGCAAATAATTTTTTTAAACCAAACTAGAATATATCACATCACCAAAATTTAACCATCTTAAACATACATATATGTCCTTCAATAAAAACACAACTGATTTTTTGCACACCTCTTGAAATGACTAAGCGACACCTGAACCCATTCTCTCGGATAGGAAAATAACGTTCTTCACATGCAAATAATTTTTTTAAACCAAAAAACTAGTTATTATATATTTCTATTCATCACAAAGTTTATACCATCTAACCAACATACCATATATTGTCCTCAATAAAAAACACAAAATTTGATTTTTTGGCACACCTCCTTGAAATGCTCTAGGACCCCTTCAAGCCCCATTATATAATCAGATTAAAAATTGTAAGCTTTCAATCAAATGCAAATAATTTTTTTTAAAACCAAATAGAATATATCACACACCAATTTATTTATGATATACCATCTTAACCAATAATATATGACCTTCAATAAAACGCAACTTGATTTTTTGGCCACACCTCCTGAAATTCCCTCTGGACACCTGAACCCCACCATAGGAAGGACAAAACGTTCCGTCACATGCAAATAATTTTTTTAAACAAACTAGAATATATCACATCAACAAATTATACTATCTTAAACATACATATATGCCCTTCAATAAAAACGCAACTTGATTTTTGGCACCCCTCCTGAAATCCATCTTGGATCACCTGAACCCCCCATCCAACAGATAAAAAATTAAGCTTCCGTCACATGGCAAATATTTTTTTTTTAACAAACCAAACTAGAATATATCACATCACCAAATTTATAACTATCTTAACACATTACATATATGCCCTTCAATAAAAATACACAACTTGATTCTTGGCACACCTCCTGAAATTGCTCTAGGGTGTGTATCACCTCTCTGTATTTAGGCCCATCCTTTTGTATTACTAGATAGATTTAAAATTAAGATTAGTGTCACATGCAAATAATTTTTTTAAACCAAACTAGAATATATCACATCACCAAATTTATACTTTCTTAAACATACATATGTGCCCTTCAATAAAAAACGCAACTTGATTTTTTGGCACACCTCCTGAAATGCTCTAGGTCACCTGAACCCCATTCATCGGATAGGTAATAAGCTTCCTTCACATGCAAATAATTTTTTTAAAAATTAAACTAGAATAATTATATCACATCACCAAATTTATATTTTCTTTAACTAATATACATGCTTTTACATAAAAACACAACTTAATTTTTGACACACCTCCAGAAATGCGCTAAGGGACATAGAGTCGTTACAATAGTTGGTCAAAGTCCGTAATTCAATGTTAATTACTTTTTTAACAATATCTAGAATAATTGTATTACATCTTCAATTTGATGATGTCTCAATAAGTCTCAAATATGGATACCTTCATTTGATTTTTGGCACCCCTCCAGGCCAATGTCCTCACACTCCTATATTGTTTTAATAATTCATATTATGCAATGCATGCCTTCAATCTATTTTTGACACAATTATTTCAACGCACATTGCTTACAATATGCCTTACACTGAACATCTCAATCCCACCAAACTATTTGAACCAATATTTACTGTTTTCATATATTTCAATCAAGAGTTCGCCACGCCTCTCAATGACCACGAGTACCGGGATTGGACGCCCGAGAATACAGGCCGGCGCCATTGGCTGACGCCACGCTACACTCCTGGCGATTTCAAAGAGGTGTTGTCAACGGTTGTATCATATGCCTAATCTTCGGAATTCTCTTGGAAGCACCCGGATGCTCGAAGCTGGGTCTATTGTTTCGGAAAAAGTATGTATCCTGGCAAAATGATGGTATAGGGGGGGGGGGGTGCTTTGGTCGATAATTGTTACTAGGAAAACGCTAAAGTCCCGCCGCGTTGATGGATGAGCGTTTTTTGTAAGTTTTTTTTTGCGTTTGTTTGCACTTTTTCTTTGCAAGTGCTTTTTGAATGCGTTGTAGGTGATTGTTGTCAAGTTTCTATTGTCGCTTGTTAATTGGTATGATGAACCTAAAAAAACTCATATTAAAACCTTTATTTCTGTGGATTCTGGCTAACTTTTTCAACTTTTTCTTTCAAAAGGTACTACATCACCATAACCTTAATGTCCATGTGAAATATGAACGTTGTAGCCCTACCTGTTTGGTCAGAATTTGACCAAATGTCACGAAAATATCGCATTAAAAATCGAAAAAAATCGTAAAAGTACGATATTCATGAGAAATATTTCTTCGATTGTACCCAAAAACAATACACCTCTAAGTTCAGTGAAAACGAAGGTCCCCTTCAATTTTCATCAAGATCGCATAACCCGTTTGCCCGAAATCGAGCGAACAGACAGAAAAAAAAAAAAAAACACACGAGCTAAATTTTTTTGGGGGGTCAGTGAAATTGAAGTCTTCGCTTCACTCGCTACGCGCTCATCCAAAAATTGTGAAGATACACATATTGTAAGTTTACAATATCTTGTCACGTCGAAATTTTCAGAACTACTCAAACAAACCAGAACTGACCATTTTGTGTTGTTCATGGGCGCCAGCAGGATATTTTGATTATTTTCCTATCCGTATTTGGGGGGGTGAGCGTAGCCTCACAAGGCGTTTTTTCGTTTGGACTTTATAGCCGATATTATAATACTAAAAAAATTGCTTGTTTAACGAGGAGCGGAGCGACCGAGTGTCTCCATTCAACTCAAACGGCTCTCATTGTGATTCTGTCTGTCTGTCTGTACGTCGAAAATCAGCCGAACCGCTGAACCACAGATAATAGACTACACTACGTGGAGTCTATTATCTGTGGCTGAACAGATTAAGCTGAAATTTTAAACAGACATCCGGTACGAGTATACTGAGAACTGTTAACAAAAAATGCTTGATCCATTGCGATTAAGCCTACAAAAAATAAAAATGTGGTTTTTTAAAATATCGATAGCATTTGTTTAGTAGCAGCTAGCGGAACGTAATTTGCGTGGCTTACATGGCACAGTGGTAAGCATTAAGCCTACCGCACGGAGGGTTGGCGTTCGATTCCCGTTAGTTCGAACTTTTTTTTTATTTTTACATCCACATATTATTTTTGAGGGGTGTTAAATGGGAAATAAAAATTAGGTGATTTTGTTTCATCTTGGAAATTTGTTAATGTTTTACGCTAATACGTTTTGAACACGATTCGCATTTTAAATGTTCAAATTTAAATAACTGGGGAAACGCCAAATTCGTTGTTAAACGAGTGAGTGAGCCATGTGTTGAGTACTCGGTATCAATCCCCATGCTGGGCTCGATCCAGCCTTAGGTATAGGGGAGGAAAGGGGATGTTCCCGGGTACTCAACACTGGGCTCACTCACTCGTTTGACAACGACTTTGGCGTTTCCCTAGTTTATTTTATTATACCCTAATTTGAAAGGGAGCCGGTCCCGACTGCCAATTCCCCTAAGCCCAACGACCTTTTTTTTCCCCTAACACCAACATTCATACCTGTCGATGAAGAACATGCTACATGGAGTGAAAGAGGGGGCGTTGTTGGCGTTAGGGGAATTTCTGCATTCCCCTAACGCCAACAGCGTGTTGTGATTTAAACCAGGGGGCGTTGTTGGTTGTTAGGGGTATTTTTATTTTCCCCTTACGCCAACAGCGTGTGTATTTAAATTTAAGGTGTAGTTGGGGTTGGGGGAATTCTCTTGTTACCCTTACGCCCTACAAACGTATGTTTATGTACTAGGGAAACGCCAAAGTCGTTGTTAGACGAGTGAGTGAGCCATGTGTTGAGTACCCGGTAACATTCCTTTTCTTCCCCCTACCTTAGGCCTCCCTAGCCTATCATAGGCTACAGTGGAGCATTATAGCCTAAACTATGACCTAAACTTAAATACCATATTATTTATACGAATATTATAATCAAACTTGAGGCTATTCCAGAGCACTCTTACCGATATTTTGAAAATCAACGGAAAATGGCTAAAAGTTGGTTGGATGAAAGATGAACTTGAATTAAAAGGGGAAAAAGAACTTTTTTTGGGACGGGACAAAAGCTCTATTTTGGCCATTATATGCAAATTTTGGGTCTACGGAAATGAATGTTTTGGATGCAATATTTAATTTTTAGCTATGATTTTTTTTTCAACACACCTTTGTCTTTGGACTGAGTATAAGGGAAATGAATTTTCTGAAATAATGTTCGAGGTACAATTTTTTTTGTCACATGGTACAAAAAAGAGTTTTGAACCGGAACACGAAAAAAATCGTTCATCAAAAGTTATTTCATAAAATTAGTTTCCCTTGTACTCAGTCCAGAGACAAAGGTGTGTTGAAGCAATAAAAAAAATCATAGCTAAAAATTAAATATTGCATCTAAAACATTCATTTCCGTAATGACCCAAAATTTGCATATTTTGGCCAAAATAGAGCTTTTATCCCGTCCAAAAAAAAAAGTTTTTTTTTTCTTTTTTATTCAAGTTCATCTTTCATCCAACCAACTTTTAGCCATTTTCCGTTGACTTTCAAAATATCGGTAAGAGTGCTCTGGAATAGCCTTAAATGCAAATGTTCCCGCGTACTCAACACATGACTCTCTCACTCGTCTACCAACGACTTTGGCGTTTCCCTAGTCGAGTTGGCTCAGTACCGGCGCTAGAACATGAGGGGCTCCGTGCCAAGAGTAATTGTGGGCCCCTATGATTTGTCTGCGATGTCGTATATGCCAAACCCGGACGGGGTCTGGGGCGCAGCCTCTGCCGCCGGAGGCTCTTTCGCCGAAGGCGCAAATTTTTTTGAGGTCCTAACTGTTAAAACGCCTATAAACACGTCTAAAACATATTTATGTTTACAAAATAGATTTAACAAAATGTAAGAATATTAATTACAAAAATGAAGTCAACCGTCCAACGTCATAGCTAGAATATGTAGACCTATGATTAGAAATACGATACAAAATCGAAAAACAATCAAACCGAACACAATAATTTTGTATCTAAACTTCGCACTTTAAATGCCGTTAAAATCTTGATCAGAATTATACATTATTATTTCACACTCTTTCTCACATTCGTACACGTCAACATAAATAAAACAACACAAATAAAGCTAGACACTTTGCACACATCACAGGGGATGGAGATACGCATCCGAAACTACCACGTGAACACAGACCACTCGTCCGTTCTTCGTTTTCTAGGTCAAGGGCTGCTTTTTGGCGCATGCGCAATTGTGGAAACCAAAGCAACAGTCCAGTGCTGCTATAGTGCTCCTCACCATTTTGAGTGCAGTGCTTATTTCGCCGCTCTTCATTCGAGCGGAATAAGTAGTCTTGTCAACCTGTCATCCCCTAATTTCGCTAGACGTGCGCCTCAAACCTCGGACAGCAATGCTGATACAGAGGCTCCACTCCATTCAACATAATAGAAAAGTAATTCAAATGTGTTGCGGGACCACATTGTTAGTTTTGATTTCTATTTGGCAACGTCGAGATACATGTATCTTGGTGGTGGGTCCAAAGTTGTGACGAAGGTATAATTGGTACATGAGTCGGCCTGTTTGTAAATTTAGTTTCTTTGAGGGATTAGCACTGCACTCAAAATGGTGAGGAGCACTGTACTGCAACTCATCAGATGAGCACACCAACACTATCTCAGAGTCAGTGGCGTAGCGTTGACATGTCGAGGCCCCGTGATTGTGAATCAGAGTCCCGTCCATCTAAGAAAACTTATCTTTAACAACGAGGGAGGACTTTCGGATTTTTTTCCTTTTTCAATATAGATACATTACAAATTGTCAATAGGTCTAAGTTAATTTAATAATTTCGGGCCCCTGGCAGCGCGAGGCCCCGTTCGGCTGCACGGTTCGCACATGCCTGGCGCCGGCACTGAGTTGGCTAAAGCGCCCTTATAGCCGAAATGTGGGAGACGTGGGTTCATAGTCGGGAAAGATTTTGTAATTTTCTGGATTGTATTTTTTAAATTATTTATCATGTTTTGAAATGTATATCACGCAGTGTAGTCCATCATCTGTGACAATACTATGGAAAACATAGCCAGTACGAAATACGTGAAAATATTGCAAGGTTTACTAAATCTACGAGCGGAATTTGGGGGTACCTTGATGTCAATCATTCAATTAACCTTGGACACGGCATTTCACAGCCAGGCAAATAACAAACAAAAATATTATTTCAAATGAAAACCATTGGTCGTTAAAATAATTCCTATACATTTCAACGTATTTTTCAGTTTTTTATTTCTTGCAGGTTTAAATCGCAACAGATTGTGCTCATTTTGTTGGCAGTTCTCAGTTACCTGGTCACGGATGTCTGTTTATAATTTCAGCTCAGTCTATTTGGCCGTTCGGCCGTATGAGCCCGGACAGACAGACAGACATTTAACATTTAACAGAATTAATCACGACCAAGGACCGATCGAGTAGCGTTGTAGACTACGTTTGCTGCGCTCACTCGTCTAATTAGTACCTATGTCATGTTCAGCGTTGATAATTTTCAGAGCATCCACATACGACAGATATTATTCTGAAAAAGTTGTATACGTGTTCGAGATTTGGTTTATTTATTAAGTACTTTCATAAAAAATAATACCAGTTTATTTATGTTTATAAATTTAAAATTATACATCCAAACTATAACGTTGTCATTCAGTTCTGTGTCTACTTGTAAGTTTTCTACTTTTGAAAAGTATAATAGTAAAGTGCTCTTTACAAAAGCGTAGTCATGGCAATTGAACTGAAAAAGTCAATTTATCTTGTCCCCTCCCCCCTTTTTTCAATAATAGCTAGTCAAATTAAAAACCATCAAATTAACTCTTTCCTATGCGAGGCTTTTCCAGTTTTTGCAATAAACTGTTTTAGATGATTTGGAAGATTAAAATTTAAATGTTTTCATTTCTCGTGGTGGACATCACCAGGGACATCAGACAGACGTCCCTGTCCAAGTGTTAAAAATCTTAGGTGTCAAAATTTATCAAATATGCATATAAATTATAAACTAGGCCGCTTCGCGAACGCTTTTTTTAGTCGCGTTGATGGATGAGCTTTTTTTGTTAGTTTTTAGTTTGCGTAGGACCACTTTTCCTTTGCAAGTGCTTTTTGAATGCCTTTCAGGTGATTGTTGTCAAGTTTCTATTGTTACTTGTTAATTGATATTATAAACCTAAAAAAACTCATATAAAAACCTTTATTCTATGGATTCTGGTTAACATTTTCAACTTTTTCTTTCAAAAAGCAACACATCACCATTACCTTAATGTCCATGTAAAACATGAACGTCGTAGCCCCACCCGTTTGGTCAGAATCGGCCCAAATGGCACGAAAATATCGCACTAAAAATCGAAAAAAATCGTAAAAGTACGATATTTATGAAAAAATATTTCTTTGATTGTACCCAAAAACGTGGGAGGTCTAAGTTCAGTGATTTTGGAGGTCCCCTCCAATTTTCATCAAGATCGCATATGCCGTTTGCCCGGTAGCGTGCGCACAAACAGACAGAAAAACAAACAAACAAAAAAAAAAAACATTGGAGCTAAATTTTTTGAGAGGTCAGTGAAATTGAAGTCTTCGCTTCGCTCATCCAATTATTTAGTGACCAGGGGCGGCTCGTGAGTTATTATTGTGGGGGTGCACATATTTTTGAAGTCTTATTCTGCAGGAACAAAGGGTCTGGGGCGCAGCCCCAGCCGCCGGAGGCGAAAATTTTTTCAGATACTAATGGTCTGAAGTACCCAGAAAACGACTCTAAGAGTATATTTTTTGAATTTATTGGTCGGGAAAAACTCCCCTATGTGTAACTGTTACCTTATGGAAAACCATCCAAAAATTAATTATTATATGGTTGATTAAAATATTACATACCCGAATAATGTCCCTTCATCTCCTCCGACACGCGCCTCAAACATCACATCGTATATTTATTTTAAAATGAAGTCCATTCTTCGATTTTTTGGTTTCGAAAAACGGTCAATTACTAGTTCATTGAAATCGCCCATTTCGAGAACCAAGTCCAATTTAAACACTGTTACTTCACCAACCCTGTCGCGAACAACTTTCACTAGCTACTGAGCGGATTGTGAGGGTGAATGAATGCTGCGCGGGGCCTGCGCCTGCGAGGGCATTGAATGAAATAACTGGTTTTGACCCAGTCGCTTGCGCGATCGGGCAAGCTTTTTCAGACGTGATTTCTAAAGATGGCCCGGGGCTCGTTCTGCCATGCCGACCGTAGAAAACGATGACAAAAATGAACTCACATTCGGAGAGCACCCTCCTCCGGTGGCAGCACTTACCTACTGAAGAATGACTCCTGCCGAATATGCCTTGCTTTGGGCCGGCCAAAATATCCATGCAAACAATCCAACGATTTATTGGGAATATTACGAGATTTGCTTCGAACCTTAAATTTGGAATTTAGTTCGCGCAGATATTTGGGGGTGCGCGTGCACCTGTGCACCTATACACGAGCCGCCCCTGTTAGTGACCCATCCGAATCTCATATGCGGCATGCCTTCTTTTTTGCTGAACATAATGAAAAATAACTAGGAAAACGCTTAAGTCCCGCCGCGTTGTTGGATGAGCGTAATTGGTGCATTGAGTAGCCAAGTGTTATGCGGATTTTCTGTTGTTCTGTAAAAAAATCATTACTAAGTTGAAGATTTTTTTTAAATTTATTTAAATTAATTAAAAATAAACTTTTATTTTTATTTTTTTTAATTAATCGTAATTTTAAAAAAGAAAAAAATCGTAAAATTTTGATTTTCATAAGAAATAATTATTCGATTGTGCTCAAATTTCACACGAATATATTAATTCATAAAATTAAGGTTCTGTGAAAAAATCATTACGATCGGATAAAGCATGTAGGTGCTATAAGCCAAAGAAATTTAAAAAATAAAAAAAGTCGTAAAATTGCGATTTTTTAAAGAAATTTATCTTTTGATAACGCTCAAATTTCACACGAATATCAATTCATAAAATTAAGGTTCTGTGAAAAAATTATCACAATCGGATAAAGCATGTAGGTGTTATAAATCGAAGAATTTTGTTAAAAATCGAAAAAAATCGTAAAATTGCGATTTTCATGAGAAATAATTTTCCGATTGCGCTCAAAAACGTGGCAGTTCTAAGTTCAGAGATTTCGAAGGCCTCCATAAAATTTCATCGCAATCGGAGTATCGGTTTAGCCGGAATCGTGTGGACAAACAGACAAAAATACAGAAAGAAAGAAAGAAAGAAAAAAAAAAAAAATTCCGGATTTTTTTCTCCAGTGTAGTGAAATGGAATCTTCGCTTCGCTCGCTACGCTCGCTACGCTCATCCAATTACTAAGTTGAAGATTTTTTAAAATTAAATTAAATTAAATAAAAAATAAAATTAGATTCTAAATTTTTTTTATTAATCGTACTAATTAAAAAAAATAAAAAAATGGAAATATTGCGATTTTTATAAGAAATAATTATTTGATTGCGCTCAAATTTCACACGAATACCTAAATACATAAAATTAAGGATCTGTGCAAAAATCATTAAAATCGGATAAAGCATGTAGGTGTTATAAGCTGAATTTTTTTTTTAAATCGAAAAAAATCGTAAAATTGCAATTTTAATGAGAAATAATTTTTCGATTGCGCTCAAAAACGTGGCAGTTCTAAGTTCAGAGATTTCGAAGGTCTCCATAAAATTTCATCGTAATTGGAGTATCGGTTTAGCCGGAATCGTGTTAACAAACACACAATAATACAAACAGAAAAAAAAGAAAGAAAAACATTCCGGATTTTTTTCTCCAGTGTAGTGAAATGGAATCTTCGCTTCGCTCGCTACGCTCATCCAATAAATATGTTTTCTTTTTTTAAGTCACCAAAATAGGAGTGTGCAAAAACTAAAAACTAAATCAAAAATAGTTTGGGCATTTAAAAATTCTGCGTATTCCACATTTTGGAAAACATGTTTTTCAGCCTAAAAACTTGACTATTTTAACAAAGGTTAAAAGTGATAATTCCGCCCCAAGCATCGCACGATATAAGCAAAAACACAAATCTTTCGAGCCGTTCGCGACGCAAAAGTATTTTCCAATTCTTTTTATTCCCTTTCTATGAACTCTAGTTCGTAATAATAACGTTTTTAAAGTTATATTTCCTATTAATATTGATAGGTATTTTATAGGGAGTGAAGCTCCCCTATGCACCACTTTTTCAATCCTGCCGTCTGGGCGTATGTCACGTCTCACGATAAAAACCGAACACCACCTCCAAAAATTGACATGCTGTTTGTTTGTATTGTTGTTTGAACAATAAGGAAGATACCTACAGAAACATGTTTGTGTTATACACTGCGGTGAGAAACCTGACATACAAATACCCGGCACCTCCACCAACAATTAGATTTGAATGCTTGAGAAAAGTATTGTGTTTTGTTTGTATTAGGATCTTCTTGGACGATCTTAAAACAAACATCATGGGCAAAATTGCCCTAGCCTGTTATTTGTTCTCTCTTATTGTTAATCCGATAAGAAATCAAATCGCATATTATTTCTACAATTAATTATTACTAGGAAAACGCTAAAGTCCCGCCGCGTTGATGGATGAGCTTTTTAAAGTTTTTAGTTTGCGTGGGATATCTTTACTTTTGCAAGTGCTTTGTTTTGCTGCCTACTCATTGTAGTTGATTGTTGTCAAGTTTCTATTGTTTCTTGTCAATTGGTATTATTTACCGTAAAAAACTTGCTTTTTCAACTTTTTTTTAAATGGTACTACATCACCATTACCTTAATGTCCATGTATAATATGAACGTTGTAGCCCCACCCGTTTGGTCAAAATTGGCCCAAATGGCACGAAAATATCGTACAAAAAATAAAAAACTTATATTAAAACCTTTATTTCTATAGATTCTGGCTAACTTTTTTGAACTTTTTCTTTCAGAAAGCAATACATCACTATTACTTTAATGTCCATGTGAAATATGAACGTTGTAGCCTTACCCGTTTGGTCAGAATCGGCCCAAATGTCACGAAAATATCGCACTAAAAATCGAAAAAAATCGTAAAAGTACGATATTCATGAGAAATATTTCTTCGATTGTAGCCAAAAACGTAGCAAGTCTAAGTTCAGAGATTAAGAAGGTCCCCTCCAATTTTCATCAAGATCGGATCTGCCGTTTGCCCGGTAGAGAGCGAACAAACAGACGGAAAAAAAGAAAAAAACACCCGAGCTAAATTTTTTGGGGGGTCGGTGAAATTGAAGTCTTCGCTTCGCTCATCCAATTAAAATGCAATAATCTGAAATAAAAATAGGTACTTTTTCGGAAATTTGTTTCGCTTATAGTTCAAGCACAAATTCCCATAATTTTCGAATTTGGACATTTTGTACCAAGATGAGAATTATTATTATTATAATACTAATATAATACTATAATACTATTCCGTTGGGAGGCAAACGATATTTCACATCAAGTACATCCCTTAAAATTGGAAAGTGTTCAATGATTCGTTTTTTCATGGATGGTTATCTGGAAGAATGTATTCAATTAAAAATCAAATTAAAATTCAATAGTTTAAGTTTATTTAAGGGGACCGGCAGTTTGTATCTTACGTATGTTAAATTAGCCATTACTAAGGTACATTTAAAAAAATAACCATACCAACTAGAGTTTTTTTCCCCCTAGTTTTAGAATTTAATTGTTTACACTTACCATCTTTCATACCCCGAGAATGTAGTTGGAAACTATATTTAATTGGATGAGCGAAGCGAAGACTTCAATTTGACTTTGTGTTTTTTTGTTTGTTTTTTACTTACGTAACCCCAATAAAAATAGCTCGGGTGTTTTGTTTTTGTTAGTTTTTTTGTCTGTTTGTTCGCACTCTACCGGGGAAATGGCATATGCGATCTTGATGGAAATTGGGGGGGACCTTTTGAAATCTCTGAACTTAAAGCTGTATTGTTTTTGGGTACAATCGAAGAAATATTTCTCATCAATATCGTACTTTTACGGGTTTTTTTCGATTTTTAGTGTGATATTTTCGTGATATTAGGCACGGCTACTCTGATATTGATGAAACTTTATAGGAACGTTTAAAATCACTGAAATCATATTATGTTATGATTTTAGAGACATTTGAAAAATATTTCTTATAGAAATCGTACTTTTACGATTTTTTCTCCGGTTTTTAATACGATATTTTCGTGATATTTGGGCCGATTTTGACCAAACGGGTGGGGCTACAACGTTCATATTTTACATTGACATAAAAATTATGGTGATGTAGTGCCTCTTGAAATAAAAAGTTGAAAAAGTTGGTCAAAATTCATAGAAATAAAGGTTTTAATATAAGCCTTTTACAGGTGTATAATGAACATGTAATATCAAGTAACTATAGCAAAAATAAAGAGATTCCACATAAAAACGTAATCATTGGACAGAAATATTCTTAAAAAAGCTCATCCATCAACGCGACTGAAAAAAGCGTTCGCGAAGAGGCCTAGTTGTAATTAATTTATCTATGTAGTAAGTGTACATTTAAAAAAAAAATATTTTAACACTTGTTTGAATTATTATAATTAAAAGTAACACAAAATTGTATTATTGAAAGGGGCAAAGTTTTAAGACTCAATATATCTACATGCTCTAAACTTTCAAGACATTTGAATGTATAGTTCCTGAGAAAAATGTACCTTTGTATTAAAAAATGATGTTCTGAGAATACCTACGTCAAAGTTCCGCAACTTACAGTTTGTGCATTCCTACCCCATAGTCTGAACATAATCTCTTACTTAAAAAAAAATCCAAACTCCCCCCCAATTTTTTTTTCCATTTTTTTTCATTTTAATCTAAATAAGTTACTATTCAACACATAAATGAATTGAATTGAATTTTAATTTGATTTTTAATTGAATACATTCTTCCAGATAACCACCCATGAAAAAAAAAAATATTAAACACTTTCCAATTTTAAGGGATGAACTTGGGGTGAAATATCGTTTGCCTCCCAACGGAAAAGTAATTCTTATATTTTTATCTACCACCATTCCAAATTTTACGCTGGTAAGTGTTGATAAAAAATCACTATTAGTGGTGGGGGACGAAAAAACATGAGAAATTAGGTTGATTGGATCGAAACATGCTTGATAATAATATGATATTATTGGATAATTTTAATAATTACAATGTATAGAATACGACCTAGTACTAATTCCAATTTTAAGGGATGATAGAGGGCACTAGGGTGGAAATATTGTTTGCCTACCAACGGAATAGTAATTCTTATATTTTTATCTACCACCATGCCAAATTTCACGTTGGTAACTTATACTAAACAGTGTTTGTCACTAAAAGTATAATTATTAGGGTTGGGGGTGAAAAAATTGTTTGTTTTGTATGAATGATTTGTAGACTGGACTATAACACTTCGACACATAATTTTAATCAGCAATTGAAATATTCAAAATTTATTAAATACTACCTTACGTTTTTCCCAAAGTTAAGGGTGGTAGAGAACAATAGGGGTGAAATATCGCTTGCCTCCCGGCGGATTATTATTTTTCAGGTTATTATGTACCATCATGCCAAATTTCATGCTGATAACTCACTAGGTGCCTCACTGGTGAATGCTGGAAATCAAGGTAAAAATAATATAAACTATTAGGGATGGGGGTTGAAAAAATGTGATTTTGGAAATGAGAATAGGCTGATTGGGTTAAAACACATTAATACACAATTTTAATAACTAATTTGAATTAAAATTCTTTTTTGGGCTAGAGCTATAAATTATTCTAATTTTAGGGGATGATTTAGGGGTGTTGGGGGTGAGATATCGCTTGCCTCCCGGCGGATTTTTAATTGTGATATTTTATCTACCCCCATGCAAATTTCGCGCTGGTATCCGGATTTGCAATATTCTAGTGTTTTTTCCCATTTCTGCAGCTCTCACTACTAGGTTTAAATACCCATACGTTGTTGGTGTTAGGGGAATTCAGAAATTCCTTTAACACCAACAACGCCCCTAGGTTTAAATACACATACGGTGTTGGTGTTAGGGAATTCAGAAATTCCCGTAACACCAACAACGCCCCTTCTTTCACCCCGTGTAGCATGTTCTTCATAGGGAGGTATAAATGTTGGTGTTAGGGGAATAAAAAGGTCGTTGGGCTTAGGGGAATTGGCAGTCGGGAAGACACCATTTGAAAGCAGAAGCGTATCCAGGAATTGACAATTGTCTGGTGAAAGGTCTGGAGGGGGGAGGGGGAGTCGGCCTTGCAAAAAATAATACGGGTGTGCTGGAGTAAAGTTCCAGTGCTGCCAGGTGGTTAGTATGTCCGAAGGCGAAAAAAATCATATTTGATACTTTTAAACGCCGACAACCACGTTTAAAAATGTTTTCTTTTAATAATTATAAAAGATAATAAATTATAAAAATTATTATTATTATGGAAGAATATTTTCCAATTCATACATCGCATTTATGTAAATAGTATCACACACATAACAAAAACTTGTAAAAATACAGCCAAACCTTACACACTCAAAAGAAATGAGATCTATAAAAAAGGGCCAAGCTCTTTACCCTTCCACATTTGCGCATTCTTAATTCATAAACGTACAGTGCATGATATTAAGTTTAAATTAATTAATTACAAAAAAAGAACTTGGATGAACTATTACGTTTAAATTAATATTGCAAATTCTATTTTGCCAAGCTTTTCGAGGATGCTGTTATGAGACACTGTACGTTTATGAATTAAGAATGCGCAAATGTGGAAGGGTAGAATGAACTTGGCCCCCTTTTTTAGATTTCATTTCTTTTGAGTGTGTAAGGTTTGGCGGTATTTTTACAAGTTTTTGTTATGTGTGATCTCATTACTTTTAAAAGTTCCATTGCAAAATTATTTATTGAAATATAATAATTTTATCAAAGTTGATTTATATTCTATGGAATTACCAACTAACAATAGGATGTAAAATATCTAGTGGCCCAGAGACTAGCTTTTTGTTAACAATCTAGTCGATCATTGTCAATTAACTATAGTTACTTGTTGATTATATTCTTGTATAAGGCTTATATTGAAACCTTTATTTGGAAGCCTTCCAGCAAACTTTTTAACTTTTTCTTTCAAAAGACCCTAGCCTATATAATAATAATAATAATAATAATAATAATAATAATAATAATAATAATAATAATAATAATAATAATGAATATAAGATTTTTAAGCATAAGCCCGCTTTAAGGACATAGTTATTGATTCATAGCAGTTGTCGAAAAAGTTCAATAATAATAATAATATTTCTCTTAAAGGAGCTATCTCATCTTGACAAAAGTGGTGTTCAGATGAAAGATAATAACATCTTTAGTCATGTTGTGAAGAAAAACCAAACAATTAAAACAAACAACCCTGTGGAAAAAAAACTTTTCGCGTCAGATATTGAATCTGCCGCGCGCCAGTTGTGACGTCAATTGTGGGGTACTGTTCACGGCTGCCACATTGTGCCTACAGCCCTCTACCGCGCTTCGCTGTTACCATTCAGTTGCCAGTCGTTTCTCGATAGTTCCAGTGAGATTTTTAAAGGCATAATTAACCATTGCTGTATGTTCAAGTGTAGCAATAACTCAAGTGAAAATAAGCATATATCATTTCATTCGTTCTTCAAGCGTGTTCTAAAACAAACTTTTGTGCCGTCAGTGAGATTGTTGGGAGCAGAAAAGAATGTGCCCTATTGCCGCAAGACAACGCATTTGTCCAAAACGTCAATACAATATATTCTAGAAGGAATTGAGGATGTACCGATTGCGACTTCAAGCAAGCCAACGTAGCCGACGCCGACGGTGGGTACCAGCTGCAAAAAATCAACACCCATTGGAAAGAAAGCAAGAATCGAACGAATTGCGGTACCCTTTGATTACCGGTATGTTATTTCCACAATTGAATATCATGCCGTTACTCGGAGGAAATATTTGACATGTGAAATCAAAGTTCAGTGAGATGGGGAGAGAAATATTACGTAATTATCAAAGAAGTGAAGTAATCGAAAAAGGTTTTTGTGAAGATATCGAAGGTGATAGCGATTTAGATGACATTTCAGCCAAACTCAGACGACGAAGATCACTCGAGCGATGATGAGACGGACGATGGCGACAGTGCATTTGAACCTTGTAGGCCTTCTGAATCGTTTTTGTGTGTGTTTTGGGAATGGGAATGCCTTATGACACTGTTTTCTTTTTATGTGTTTGTGGGGGTCCTGTAACTGATATCGAAAAGCACATGAAGGGATCGATGCTATCTGTCACTACCACGTGCATAAACTGGCATACGCACGTGTGGTCATCACAAGTAAAGGATGAACAGAAATATCTAGGTTCAATTAACATTGTCGCAGCTTATTTATACACGTGTGGTGTCAGTTTTTCTGTTTTTAAATCATTTGCCAGCGCATTAAAGTTGCTATTTATGTCGAGTGCAACATATTACATACTCGGCTCTAATCGCCGAGACGACACAGGAAGAAATGAAAATACGACTGTGCATCCCGAAGGATTCCCACGAATTGATCCAACTGACAAAGTTCCTACAAACAATATGCCTCCATGGTTTGTTTGTAGTTTCACGCAGTTGTTTTTAGTTGATGCACATTTTGCTTTCAAAGCAAGATTATGTTTTGCCATATTCAAACGCCCAAATCGCTTGTAACGCTGCGAAACAAGTCATGCATAGTGATGCAGGAATCACTAGCTATGATTTTCATTATTTTCTCCGACTCATGGCAGCATATCGATTCAATATCTATTGATTTAGATTGGCAAAATCCATATAAACACCATTCGGTGTGGCCCGCACGACCACTCAAAACAAACTACCCTATTCTAAGCTGCCGCCACAACATGTTTATTTTTTCAATCTGCTGTAAACTCAACTCTGGTTCAAATAAATATGGTTTTACTCCAGACATACCCAAAAATAAAAAATAACGTTGAAACGTGGAAGGAGAATACGCAAGATGGTACAAACAGCGATTGCCGTGCGTAACTGACACCGACTACTCTGCGCGCTTGCCTTGGCCGAATGCCGCCTGCGACTAACCCACAATTGACGTCACGCGAGGAGGCGTGGCCAAAACACGGGATTTCGATAAATATTTTATTTACGGCGGAATAGTTGGCCGATCTCTTTGATTTTTTTTTTAGCATATTCAAAACAGTGTCTCAAAACTAATAAAACATTCGTGTTTCAAGATGAGATAATCCCTTTGAAGAAAAAGGCGAATTTAAGCCAAAATGGCTTCTCTTACAATAATTGACCCACTGTTCCTTAATGTCCATGTAAAATATGAATGTTGTAGCCCCACTCGTTTGGTCAGAATCGCGGGCCGATTGAAACTGACGAATTAGACCGTAGCAGTAGCTATATATAGCAGTATAGTAGCTAACATCCTTAAAGTGATTTTGAGCATGTTTCAAGCCATTTTTTCACCAAGAAGGAATACTCGTATCCCAATTAAATTTTGCATGTGTTGTCAGGTACCTAAATCCCCTCGATTTTGATAGTTTTTAAGTTCATCACGTTTCATGACGGCTGGGTGACACCTCGAAATCACCTCAACTCTGCTTGCCGTACATAAGTGCCCTAGTGTGTAGCGCACCGCGGCTTGGCTGCGGCGCCCTAACGGGCACCTAGATAGTACAATTCGTTCCAATTGTATTGACTTTGAAATTTTGAAAAGTGGGTCGACTCGTCCGCACCCAAATTAACCACTGGGAAGCACTATTGTCTATTTCCGCCCCCCACCCGCCGTGGAAAACCTGCCTAGGCTGCTAAGTATTGGAGTTAGGGACGTCCGACTCCGCCGAGTGTTGTTTTAAAGGGGACTCAATCCCTTGCATGAAATCCTCGGGAAGAACTGTTAGTCGGGATTTTCGGTCTCAACAGGTTTTGAACCCAGGATCTCCTGAACAATCAGTCGTGAGCCAACACTGTCGGTACCTACCAGTGAACCACTACCAGTCTATTGTTACAAGCCTACAGCGTACTAATGTGTCACAGTCGGTAAGAACAATAATAAAAAATTGGCATGTTAAAGACCGTGACGCGCCGTGACGTACACAAAATAAATAAATATAAATAAATTCGTGTTTAAGAGTCTTCAGAAATGTTTGTTTGTTTCGCGATCATACTCAACTTTTACGTAAGCCACGAGGATGCAATTTGTTTGGCAAATTTTCTATCAGCTTCATTACAAAAATGCAATTAGTAAAAGTTGTTCATAAATACACAATTTCGCAAAACTTACCTTCCACGTATCCCTGAAGCTAGCCTGAAGTTTCAACACATCACTAAAGATTTTTTTAACTCTCGTTTCGTCAAGGTGACATTGATTCTTTTTCTGTACTATAAAACCGTGATAGGGTATAAAATTGTTAGTTTGATCTAATATTATTAATGTAAATTTATTATATTTGGATGCATTGCAAGAGGAACATAATCTCAAAAAAGCTCCACAACCAACGACGATAAAAAACTAACAAATCATAAAATACAAACTAAACACCCTAAAAAAGGAGGGGCAGGGTGTCCACAAAATATCAGTTTGTTGGCAAAAGCTTTCGAAAAATGTTTTGACAATGTGTGACTTTTGAGTGCAAGTCCAAGCTATTCATAGCATGCATGCATCAATCGCACCGTAGAAAATAATAACACAAAAAATAATTATTAAATTGTTTAAAACTAGGAAGCTTCGCAAACGCTTTTTCAGACGCGTTGTTGGATGAGCGTATTTTTTTTAAACGAAAAAAGCGTAAAATTGCGATTTTCATGAGAAATTATTTTTTGATTGCGCTCAAATTTCACACCAATAAATTAATTTATAAAATTAAGGTTCTGTTTAAAAATCGTTTCAATCGGATAAAGCATGTAGGTGTTATAAGTCAAAGAAATGTAAAATAAAAAAATAAAAAAACGTAAAATTGCGATTTTCATGGAAAATTATTTTTTGATTGCGCTCAAATTTCACACGAATATATCAATTCATAAAATTAAGGTTCAATGAAAAAATCATTACAATCGGATAAAGCATGTAGGTGTTATAAGTCAAGAATTTTTTTAAAAATGAAAAAAAACGAAAATTTTCATGAGAAATAATTTTTCGATTGCGCTCAAAAACGTGGCAGTTTTTGGTTCCGAGATTTCGAAGGCCTCCATAAAATTTCATCGCAATTGGAGTATCGGTTTAGCCGAAATCGTGCTAACAGACACACAATAATACAAACAGAAAAAAAGAAAAACATTCCGGATTTTTTTCTTCAGTGTAGTGAAATGGAATCTTTGCTTCGCTCATCCAAAAATAGACTTTAAAAGGCTATTAGTTAAAATTTCTAAAGAAAGAAATTAATTTACTAGATGAATTGGTATCTTTTTTAGTTTTGAAATTCTATCGTCAACAGGCAAACGAAATTGAAAACAGGAAAAATCGCTCTCCATCAACATTATTGTTACTAGGAAAACGCTTAAGTTTGCGCTTAAGTCCCGCCGCGTTGTTGGATGAGCGTAATTGGTGAATTGAGCTGCCATGTGTTTTGCGGATTTTCTGTTGTTCTGTGAAAAAATCAGAACTTTGTTGAAATTTTTTAAAAATTAAATCAAATTAAATAAAAAATTAACTTATTTTTTTTTAATTAATCGTAATTTTAAAAAAGGAAAAAATCGTAATATTGAAATTTTCATAAGAAATAATTATTCGATTACGCACAAATTTTACACGAATATATTAATTCTTAAAATTAAGGTTCTGTGAAAAAATCATTATAATCGGATAAAGCATGTAGGTGTTTAAGTCGAAGAAATTTTAAAAAAAAATCGAAAAAAATCGTAAAATTGCGATTTTCATGAGAAATAATTTTTCGATTGTACTCAAAATGGTGGCAGTTCCAAGTTCAGAGATTTCGAAGGCCTCCATAAAATTTCATCGCAATCGGAGTATCGGTTTAGCCGGAATCGTGCTAACAAACAGACAAAAATACAAAAAAAAAACATTCCGGATTTTTTTCTCCAGTGTAGTAGAATGGAATCTTCGCTTCGCTCGCTACGCTCATCCAATAATATTGTTTTTATTTGTTACCAAAATTGATGTGTTTAATGCATTGTTGTAATGCTACTATTTCAAATATTTACGAAAATGTAGTTTATTGTTGTTTCTGCATCTATGTAATTAGATTTATTTAGTTGTCCTCCTTTGTAAATCAGTTTTTATAACTGATAGGATAGGTTAATATAAAGTTTAATCACCTGCTGTTGTACAGGTGAAGATGCATCAGGAAGATTTTTCAGTTCATATAATTCAGTTT